>VSMD01071527.1:0-29967 GCA_008750895.1 Mirza zaza | reverse complement strand
CCCCCCACCGCCCCGCAATAGTTTGAAATAGAAAATAAAGACTCAGTTTCCTCCTTAGGCTCATTCAACTATGTCAGCATTTGTGAAGTACACATCTACTGAGAGTTGGGAGGACTATATCATCAGATGTAGATGTGGTTGTGGAGAAATCAGACTGAAAGTAAAATTCCCTAAGGTTAAAGGTAGAACATGAAGAATGGTTATACTTAATAACAAATATTTAGAGAATATTTTTGTATTCTTATGGAGTTCTTTCACGCACATTATCTCAATTGACTTTAAAAAATTAACCTTAAGTAGGACAGATACTAGTATTACTTTGCAAGTACTAAATTTAAAAGTATTTATTTTGGGGCATTGAGAGATCTAGTAGGTAAATCCAAGACTTCTGACCTGTCTCTCTGATTCATGTTTACGGCCTGCAGAAGACTCTGGATGGAATCCATGAATAGTTTCATAGAGTTCAGTCATCTTTGGAAGGCTAAACCTCAGCAAGATGATTATTAAAAGGAATCATGTAACAGTGTAGTACTTAGTCTAAAATCTTGTCAGGGTTATTTAATCTGTTAATAGATATTATTCAGCTTCTTGACATTTCTCTACAAGTAAAATAAAGGATTATTTGTTGTACAAAAACATATGTATAGTAATACATGTTTGTTATATTAATATATATGTGCTTATGTGTGCACATGTACATATTCAGACAGATGTATATGTATATGTATGAATTATAAAATGTGAATATATTCTCTCAACCTGACTAAAATCTTTTTCTTAGTAACTTCTCTAGTATACATCAAAATAATATGTCAACAAAATGTCCATGTTTGGTTTATTAAACAAAATAAAGAAAAGAAAAATAATAGAGCATATCTGTTGGGATCTTTATTTGTCTCTTCTTAGAAGATAACTGAAACTTCAGCATAAATTAGTGGGAAAATAATGTATTCTGGAATTGGTGCCGAGAAGGTTTGCTGATAGATGGGTCTAGGTAATAGTGTCTTCCCAAATCCGCCTTTCCTTTCTTTATCAGAAAATGTCAGTTTCCCTTGGGGGAGGCCTCCCAGAATATAGACACATGTTCCCAGAGAATCTTATCCTTGGGTACTTTTTCTAGTAATTTTTAAGCAATACTCTAATAACATGACTTCTTCCAAAAATACAGCTTTAGGGCTGGAATAGGTGGAGCCTTTGCTGCTACTTAATACCTCACAAGATTTCCTATGCAGCTTGGTCTGCAAATAATGCTTTTTCTCCTTAGTCTCAGGGTCCTCAGATTTTAGCATGCACCAAAATGACCCGGGAAGCATATTAAAATTACAGTTTCCCAGGTCCCACACCTGATATGTTTTTATCCTGACAATAGTACCATCTGGAATGGATTATTGTATTCCTTTGACAGATAAGGAAATTGATATCCAGAGAAATGTCCCACAGACAGTGATCAAACAATCTGGGGAATACACAAACTGTACTTTCAATTCACTCACTAATCGCTATCAAAGAAAATCATAAATATAAATGCATTTTCTTTAACTTAGATCTCATCTTAATCTCTTTTTCTCTGCATCCTAATTCCTAGTCCAATTTGTGCTTGTCTCAGTCTTGTTTACTTAGTAAGCCTTTCTTTTATTTTATACATCCATTTTCTTTTTAATCCACAAAGACTTTTCCACCTATCACTTCTGGACCCACTGAAATCCCTGTCCTTTTAAGATTTACCCATATTGAGCACATAAATTGTAAACCCATGGAAGAATATATCAAGATGGTGAAAGAATTAGCTGCTGATACCAGAATTTCTTTGGTGAAACTCTTTTGTAGTCTGTACTTTCTTCAAAGCATTAAGCTTAGTGTATATTTGCTAGTTCTAATCAACAACCTAGGAGTGGTCAGTGCACCTAATAGGGAATATGAACTTCATGGGTAGAAAGCTGCCTACATACCTCAGAGACAATGAATGCCTCTCTATGCTTTGGTTATGTGGCCAAGTTTTTCTAGGATCAACAATGCATGATTTGTTAATTAACACAGCTGATTTTGGAAATATTTTTGTCTTGATGAGATATTGGCATTTGAGCCATGAGGAATAGTTAGAACTAGTATTGTAGAGACAATTCAATTGTCCTTGAACAAACAGGACTTCAGGAGCCAGAGACCTCAATATCCTTCACCTTCTAAAGCAGCACCTGAAAGAAGTTGATTTGGAAACAGTTTTGTGCCTGGCGGTTAACCCAGTTGATTCTTTCAGTCTGCAATCTACTGAAATTACTAAGACTTAGTTTTAGGACTTTGTTGATTTTCCTATGGTGAACTTTTCATAAAAGGTATTGGGTTACTGAAAAGACAGAGAGATGAAGCTTCATTAAAATTACAAAGCAGGTTACTTGATTCGGTGTGCCTACTGGCTAGTAATTATGTGTTTATATAACATACATATATGTATATAAATTTGCTTTGATATTAGCCTTGAAGTGACATAGTAGGGAGAAAATAGAGCCTTCAACTAGGTTACCAATATTTACTAAAATAAAATATAAACCGACAAAAGGCTACTAATCATTATGTACAGCAAAATTGGCTTGAGTTACTTTACAACGAAATAGATGTGTGTTGGTTTGAAAAAAAATATCTATTTTTCAGTGCTTCCAGTTGAAGACATGACCAGATTGCTACACACTGGACAAAGAAAGATGTAATAACATTTCTTAGTTTCTGTATTTAATGTCTTGATATCCTAGTGCCTTTCTGATCCCGCAGAGACTGCCCCTACCAGGGATAGCTAATTGCTAGAAATAGCAAAAAATTTGCCTAGAAATGTGTCTTTCATATGCAAACCAATCAATACAGAGCCCTTAGCCCCAGCCACTTCCTTTATCCAACTCTCTCAGTGATCTTAACACTCTAGGCCACTGCCCACTTTCCCTCATCACCCCAGGGCTAGGTATCAGACAAGCAGGAACTGCCCCTAAGCCCCAGAGCCCGCCGAAATTATGCAAACTAGCCAATCTCGAAGCTGCTTATCCTGCCTCTCCCTTCCTCCAGTGGAAAACACTATAAAGGCTCCCGTGTACATTTCCCCTCTCTTATTCTGTTTCTTAAACACACCTAGGACTTCCTTGTGTTGTAAACCAGCAGATTAAGGGGACTCGGACACCAGAATCCAATCAGTCAATTTAGTTTATTGATACCTGCACAGGGGCTGTCACCACTCCATACAAGGAGGGAGAAGCAGCCCCTAACAAAGCCTTTGTGGTTTTCTTATATCCTAGGGGGCTGGCAGTTATGCAAGCAAGCAATTATGGAAGCAGAGCTGAGTGGTTGGTTAGTCGTTAATCAAGTGAACAATGGAAAGGTACATTGAGAGACAAGGGACTTTTCCTGGAACAGGACCTCTCTATTCTTTTTGGGAACAGGTCTCCTCAACTCCCTCCTCTGGGAACTTTTTACATGGTCGGGCCTTTTACTAATAGTTAGAGCAAGACTGACTCCATTTTAGATTTACAGGAGCCATCTTTAGTCTGTCTACTTCACTTGTGTGTCCCTGCAAGATTGGCTGTGCCTCTTGTTTCTAGGGATCTGTGAGTATAAAACCTTCTTCCTTCATGACATTTCTGCATCTGTGTACGTTATTCATCATACCTGATTAAAACAAATCCCAGGTACCCTTAACCACAAAAGGAGTCATTATTCAGCTGTTTTAAACAGCAAGGAGGAAACAAAGTGAGCTGGAGAGAAAAGTAAATCCGAGCACTAGAGGAAAGAATACACACTCTATTAGGTGATAGGGTTGATAGTGTCCTAGCTCCAAGAGGGTAATCTGACAGGAAGGGAAGGCTGGTAGGCTTGACTTGAAGATGAGCTTTCATAGCTAAGACCACACAGTTTTAACTTAGATTTTAAATTTCAGATGTATTAATGGTGGTGGGAGATGGGTATAATTTAGGGTTATAATTTATAGAATGTTCCTATTTCCAATCAACCCCCAACTTGCTATTATTTTCTTATAGTCCTTTGATTCTTCAGTAAAGTTGGCATGAGTAATAAATAGAGATTTTCCATAATCCTTAAAATTAAAGATTCAAGCTAAGGTTATGTATTTCTCTGACCTCAGGGAATCTGCATGATGTCTAGTTTAGAGAAATAATGTTAATCCTGCCTTTCCTAATATTTTTTCCTATAGGAATGCACCTGGTATATAAAACAATGCCAACCTATAAATTAAAATAAGCAGAGCATATAGAATATACAACATTAGTAAAATCTCATTCATTTCTGGTTAACTTAAGAAAAAGTATGCTTTTTACCTTTGCGTTAAAATACTTTCTCAACTTCATTGACACACACTAACAAATACTATCTACTAAGTGTAACTTAATTTATATTGGAAAACTCAGCATGAAAAACATCCAAAGGTTATACACTAAATATCAGTGCAGTGGCTGCAGATTCAAATAGTGTGAATCTGTCCTGTGGTGGAGATCAACATTTCATTGAAAACAGAATATATGAACATTTTAAATATATACTGATAAGGCATTCTCGTGACATTTGTTTTTCATTCATAAAGTAAAAAAGTTACTATCTAAGAGTCTCTGTGATCAAAATAATAACAGTAATTGATTATGCATTATTTTCTCTTTTATGAACAATTAAAAGCACTGAAACCATATAGATAAGCAAAGGCAACTTGGCATTCTTAAATAAAGTGTTAATGAAGAGTACAAATTTGGAGGAGGGCCATTTTGATGTAACTTATAAAATGCTGATTTACTCACTTAGGAATAAACAAATATGACAAGATTTCTGCCCTCCAGATGTTTATAGCCCAGAGTGATGATAGATATGTAAATAAAAAGAGGTACATATTACATGACAAATGTGGTAATCGAGTTATAGTTGAAATATAAGGGAAATTGGAATTCACAAAGAATAATTGTCTACGGGAACTGGAGAAGTTAAATGAGAGCTAAGTAGAAAGGAATTTGGCAAGTGCAAAGGAGAGAGTGTCAGATGACGTAAAAAGAATGAAAACTTCAGAGGTATAAAAAATAATGACTTGTGAGTATAATACCATCCATTCTGTGGGTAGGAGAACAGTCAATGAAATTCTGCCTGTGTGTTTGGCTATGCTCACAAAATTCACATGCCATGCAAACAAACCCAGTGCAACCAGGCAAGCAACTCCTGAAGTTTAATATTATTTTAAAACATAATGATCATTGAATCTATTCAATACATATGAAAATTCTGCTTGTAAAATTAAAAAATCATAAATGGAATGGATTAATGTAATTATACCCACCTCAAGGACATTGGTTTTGCAAGTTTAGATACAAGCTTGTAAAGAAGCTACCATATAGTTTAAGGACCCAAAAAGGAAAGATAATGAAAAATGGCAACTTACCATGTGTTGTCTGTAGACAATTGATGCATGGTGCAATCTACGCAGCATCTTCATTAGTGAGCTAAAAGAGGGTGTAAATAACACCACACTAATGATATTCATAGATGATAACAGATTGGAAACTGTCTCTCTGACACCACTGTTGAATGTGAAGTCACAACAGGGAGGCAAAATATCTTTGAAATATTGGCAGACAATTAAAGTGGGACAAAAAGAGATATAGCTTCAGATAAGAAACATGGTAATTGAACAATCTAAAGAGAAATAATAAGATACACAAAAAGTGTCTGTGTATATAAATGCCTCAGTCTCGCTAAGAGCATCAAGGAAGTTATGGCATTATTGTCACTGACAAATGGAAGGTGATCAAAGGAATTAATGGCCTATGACATGGAAGATAAGAAATACACTCACTTCCTTGAAGAATGTGAAGACTTTGGAAAAAAAGGACTCTTTTAACAGCTCTAAAATCAATACAATAAGTGATGAGCAGGCATTTTGGGGGAGAACACCCACAACAGAAGTGTGTTTTAAAGGAAAGGTGGAAAATATCTGTTTCACATTTAATCTGTACCTAGAAGATCTTCAGAGCATACATTGTAAAACAAAACACTGTCTTGAGAGTACTGTCTTCAAAGAATTTATACTCTCCTGAGGTCACTTGCAGTGGTTATCTGGAATATTAAGAGCAGTTGCAAAGCTTATAAGTCATACCTAAGAAAGTGCTCAAGGTTTAAAACCAAAGAAGGTATTTTTTCCCAGTTACAAAGGGAGAGAAGTATCTGAGGGAAAAAAAGAGAGAGAAAAACAAATCCAAAATGTCAGGCACCAGATAACTCCAGAAACAGAACAGGAGGTGAAGGGATAGAGCCAGAACAAAACAGCTAGGAGAAAAGATGGAAATAAAATAAGAAAGCAAGGAAGAAGGAAGGGAGAGGAGAGAAGGAAAGGAGGGGAGAGAAGGAAGGAAAGGAGGGAGGGAGAGAAGAAAGGGAGGGGAGAGAAGAAAGGGAGGGAGGGAGGGAGAGAAGAAAGGAGGGGAGAGAAGGAAGGGAGGGAGGGAGAGAAGGAAGGGAGAGAGAGAGAGAAGGAAAAAAGGAAACTTTTCTATAAGCAAGGTTTAGGGCTCAAAGTTGACTTTTACAAGCTGCCGGCCTTGTCATCTCCAGTGGTCTTTCCTCATTATGGGCGCAAAAGTAGGCAGAAACTTCACCAACTGTTAAAGATAAATGTAAATGTTCCTTAAAGTTAATCTTATATAAAGGAAATATTAATGAAACATATATATTTCATGTTTTTTTCTTTTAATTCTTATATTTTTATGCAGTGGAAATAAATAGATGCTCTATTCAAATATTCTACAAGTGGTATCTCATTAGCTAGAAAGAGTCAGAAAGGTAGAAAAGGATGAATTAATGATTATAATTCCCAGTATACCCAATATTTTAGGAAGACTGTGGTGAAAAATGTATTGACTGGGAAATATTATTCAGAAGGTAGAATATTCTACTATATAGAAGGAAGACAAGGCATCAAAGTTAGCCAGTAATAATAATAATAAAAAAAGATATTAAGCTCATTAGGAGTAGTTGAACATTTCAGTCAAGCCAGGGTAGAAAGTAAGAAAACTAGTAGAGAATACATCCAGAATTGTGAAAGGGTTTGTATTATTTAACCCACAAGAATGAAAGCAGCCAAGAATATTTTAGGAAAACAACAAGAGTTGAATATTCATTACACCCTTTTGCTTTGACATGGAAGTTTGGCTTTATTCGGTAGTAAGAAATGACATTATAATAAGAGAAGTGTCAAGAAAGAAAAAAAAAATAGTAATTAGAGAAACCGTAACCAAATTCTATCTGGCCTGACCTTGGAGGATGGTTCAGAGAGGTGGTAGAAACTGTGGCTCAGAAAGTGGTATTATAATAGGGATGAATGTCACTTAGGTACTAAACAGCTTCTAGTTTCTAGTTTATTTCCCCCTTCCTACAGTAGTCAAGTCAACACAGATATTAAATCATGTACTCACATGTCCACACTGTCTCTTCCTTTCTTCCCATCTGCACAGAGAGATCTGAAAGGCATCACAGACTGGAGAAATGTAGAAGTTCACTCCCTAAATGAGCCTGAGTCCTGAGGATTCTGGGAAGCAAATCCATTGCTCAGCCATTCTTCCAGCCCTTAGACTTCCCCAGGTGGAGCTCATCCTCCCAGCCCTTAGGCTTCTCCAGGTCCAGCTCATCCTCCCAGCCCTTAGGCTTACGCAGGTGGAGCTCATCCTCTCAGCCCTTAGGCTTCTCCAGGACCAGCTCATCCTCATAGCCCTTAGGCTTACCCAGGTCCAGCTCATCCTCTCAGCCCTTAGGCTTACCCAGGTCCAGCTCATCCTCCCAACTCTTAGGCTGCTCCAGGTCCAGCTCATCCTCCCAGCCCTTGGGCTTCTCCAGGTCCAGCTCATTCTCCCAGCCTAGGCTTCTCCAGGTCCAGCTCATCCTCCCAGCCCTTAGGCTTACCCAGGTCCACCTCATCCTCATAGCCCTTAGGCTTACCCAAGTCCAGCTCATCCTCTTAGCCCTTAGGCTTCTCCAAGTCCAGCTCACAGCCCTTAGGCTTACCCAGGTCCACCTCATCCTATCAGCCTCTTAGACTTCCACAGGTGGAACTCATCCTCCCAGCCCTTAGGCTTACTCAGGTTGAGCTGTTTCAAGAAGGTCATTCATTCTAGATTAGAAGATCAGCCGAGGAAACAAAAGAATCCCTGAAATTTCCAGTTATTGCCTATTTAGGTTTCTCCAGAGAAACAGGACCAATAGAATGTATGTATATGTGGAAAGATATTTAAAGAATTGTCTCATGTGACTGTAGAGTCTGGGGAGCCCAAAATATGGTGGGAAGGCAAGCAGGCATGCGACTGGGAGAAAAGTTTGTTTGCATCAGGCAGTAGTGTGCTGGCAGAATTGTTTCTTGCTCAGGGAAGGTGTTTGTTTCATTTGGGACTTTGGCTGATTGGGTGAGATGCTCCCACATTAGGGAGGGCAATGTGCTTTACCCAAGTTCAATTTAAATATTAATCTCACCCAAAAAAATATCACACAGCAACATCTTAAATAATGTTTGACCAAATATTTGGGCACCATGAGCCAGCCAAGTTGACACAAAATTAACTATCACACTGTCTATGGTAACTAAGGGTATTTTCAGTAAAATTAGAGTCAAAATAAAACTTCTTTGATGACTATCAAGTGGAAAATCTGCTGAATGTTATTAGAAATATGGCTAAATATAAAACTTTATTGGTTTCCATAATTTTTAGATAAACTTTTCATAGGCATATATAAGTATATATTGTACATACATAATTTGTTTTCATAAGTATATTTGGACACATATACTTGTTTTTATGCCAATAGACTAGTTGGAGTCTATTCACATTTTTTGAACATACTGTGTTTTGTAGAATAGTAGGATCATTCCTTAAATTCTCTACTCATAGCAATTCAAATAAACTTCTGGCTGCTGGTAAAATATCACAAATAATTTAAGTGCTATCCTTTTTAGTACTTAAGAAAGTTCAGGGAGAATTTTATTATGGATATTAGTAAAAATACTTATCAATTTTTTAGTACAAGTTTTACTAGTGTGAATTTTTAAATATCCAATCAATGGTTTTTCCTCTACAAAAAATCCTGCAATATCACTAGCTGGAAGCACAGTTTCTCTTTTTAGATTTCCATAGGCACTTAGAAAACATTCGGTTAATATCTGTTTATTGAACACATCCTCTCTGCAATCATTTTCATGGGCATTATATATATTTTATGCACATAAAGTATGTTCTTAGTAACAAAAATGAACTGCCACATCCTGATATAAGCTTGATATTAGCAAAACCAAATTATCTAGGTCTACTTTTACCATGCCCTGAAGACAAAGTAGGTGTTTTCAAAATCCATCAGAAGGGAGAGTTTATAAATTAAAGCTTTTGGCATAAAGCAATTTTTGTCCCTTCATTAAAATTCAGCACAGGCCACATCTGCTAGAGGATGAGCTGATCTATTGTCAATTCTGGGTGACCACAGTAGCTACAGGAAAAAGAGGGCCGTAGAAGAAGCAGGGCTTTGTGTAGCTTTGTGAAGTATATACAGGGACTACAAAACACAGGAATAACCCCACCTAGAGGTCACTGTGAAGTCATATTGCCACTTCCCCCTTTACAATAGAGAAAATCTAGTGTTAGAGTGATTAAATTATCTGCTCACAAATAAGAAGCCTCTAATCCAGGTTTTCTGACTTTCAATCTAATTTTCTTTCTACTGATATCTGTTTAATTACTAGACTCATAAAGTTAAATATGAGCTGTTTCAAATTATTTCTGGATTACAATAGTGCACATCGTTGCGGGGATAGACAGGCTTGAAGCTTTGACTCGAGGGCAGCAAAGGCAATATGTGTAACCTAAGAATTTGTAAGCATTCAGGTAATATGCTGAAATTAAAAAAATGAAAAAAAAAGTGTTCCCCTTGTGTCAAGAAAAAATGTAAGGGATATGACTGGGACGTTAGAAATACAAAGGGTTTCAGAAAAGCCAAACAAAACTATAAAAAACAATACGCATGTTCCCTAAATGGCTAGATGAACATATGGAATGCTTTCATCCAACAGCCATTACTGAACACCTAATATGTCCCAGAGGACTTGGAGTGGTGAATGAAGTTGCCATGGCCCTTGCCCTAAAGGAAATTTCATTCCAATCTCTCCACAATCATTTTCATGGAAGCACCAGTTCTAATGGATACATATTATTTATGTTAAATAGTCTAGCTATGGTCTGATAGAACCTAAGACTCATTCCTAAATCTGATCTTCTTTATTTATATTCTTTAATTTCTTTATTTGTAATAGAGGGGAAATTTCTTATAGGACTTTTGTGAGAATAAGATAATGTATATAAAATTCTTAGAACACTGTAAGTGTTCAACACTACCTAGCTCTTCTTTTTATTCCTACTGAGATATTCTACTGTTTCTCTTGGCCATAATATGATATCTCTATTGCAGATCACAGATTCTCCCACAAACCTCATTATTCTTTAGGGCTGTTGTCTAAATTAACAAGATTTGTACGTTTATATCTGCTTGAATTTGGTTCTTATGTTGGTTCTTTGCTTTTAACCCATTTTGCATGTTTACCTATATTCTTATGCTACTATGTCTTTGAGCCCGGGAGACAAGACCTGCATTTCCTATGGTACCTGATGCCTATGTAAACCTGGCCCACTCTCTTCACATGCTGCTCCTCCCTGTTGCTGCAGAATAAGTTTTCACTGGTCTCCCCTTCCTTATTCTCAACCCCCAGTGCCCCACCTCTCAAAAGGTAGTGGAATCTGTGCAGAACCAATAAGTCCTAGTACATGGTAACTTCTCCTTAAGTATTAACTTCCTTGATCCATTCCAACAACTTCTAAGAGAGGGCTGTGTTTCATGGGCTGCAGTGCTAACTCTGACATCATCTGACCTTTAGTTCCCAATTATCTCACTTATTTCTGCTCTGCATGGTGATCATAGCTACATATTCTGCCTCTGTGATTTAGGGAAGAAAGAGTTCCATGTGAAAGTTAGCTTGAAATTATTTCCCTGCTAGGAAACAAAAAATCATTTTCTGTTTGATGTTTTATGGTTCCCTTTCTAAATGTTCACCTTTCTCAGGCATTTGCAGATAAAAGGAAGATGTAATTATGCTTAGTGTGCAAAAGCAAAAACATATATTTAGATTTCTATTATTAAAGTAGAAAAATTCTCTTTGAAACATTTTAGGAAATTAACCCTTTCCTGCCCTGTGCTTATTTAACTCTATTACTAAAAGGCAGAGGTGGGACTATGTCATAGAAATAGTAGCATCATTATTATTTTCACAGGTTACAATAGTCTTCGGTTTTTCTGGTATACAGAGCTACATCATGATGTAGATATAATTATGCAAATGTACATTTGCTTACTACTAACTAGAAGAACATACTCTTCACTGTTATACCCTAGCATTTTGCCTATCCTTTTATTCAGGAATTTAGGAGCAGCTCCAAATATAGGCCATATACAAATGAAAACAAACATACACGATAAGAGCCACCCTTCTCAATAACTAGGACAATACCAAGTGGTTTCTTCACCCTACCCCTACCCTCAGGTAACAAATATATACTTTTTGGGGATTGGCCAGGAAGCACATTAAATGGGAAGAAAAAAGTAAGTGTAATGTCCTTTTCCTCCAGGCTTCAGATAATTGTGATCAGAGAGTAATGTCATAATGGAATTTAGAGAAGGGGGCCAAAAAACCCTGTGAACAGGAAGTTTTTGTTTTCATGGTAACATCTAAAGTAAGCCAGAGTTTACTTTTGCTTCCTAGGAAGAAGATCACTATTAATAGAATTAGTTGGGTAGTTTAATTTTCAAACTACAACTGTCTCCCTTTATCCTGAAAATTCTGAACCCTAAATTCAGTTGGGGACAGAGCAGATGTATGATATTAAGTCCCCAGAAATGGTTCTGATAACGTCACACTCATTCTTCCTACTCCTCCCTCCTGGCCCTGGCCTTCAAATCACTGACATGGAGTAACATTAAAGCTTCCTTTCTACTCCAATATAAAGCTAAGTAACTCTCTGTAATGATATTTCCTTACAGTTTATGCTAATTATTTTTTTACATATATATTTTAAGAGCAAGTATTTACTGACCTCCTGTTATGTGCCAAAGTCTGGATTAGGCATATGTTTCAGAGGGGAACAAATCCTCAATCTTTTCTCCATAGAGCTTCAAAACTAGTTGGCTCTCAACAAGTAACTCCTCTATATTTCTAATGGAATTTTCTAGAGAAAGTAAGAAGTACGTTATTTTTTTATAAAATTGATAACAAAAGTGGAATTTGTTACATAAAGTTTTCCTGAGTGTCTTAGAATGTTATATATCTAACCAAAACAGCTATATAGACATAAAAAGTATGAAGTTTAGAAAATTCTCCTACCTCCTTTGTGTTTCTAGCCTCCATTTTTCCTACACAAATCACTCTATCCCTTTATTTTAAGGTGCTTCTGTTGAATTTGGAATTCCTAGCATCTCATTTTGAG
Source organism: Mirza zaza (assembly GCA_008750895.1). Taxonomy (NCBI): domain Eukaryota; kingdom Metazoa; phylum Chordata; class Mammalia; order Primates; family Cheirogaleidae; genus Mirza; species Mirza zaza. The sequence goes on along the minus strand of VSMD01071527.1, from coordinate 17,434 downwards.
TAATATGCCAATCTCCAAATTATCTCTTATCCATTTTTTTCTGTCAAATATACACAGTTCTTGGACATTTTATCACACTGAAGAATTATTAACAGTTTTATTTTTAGGTATGAAATGAAATGTTAGTTATATTATTTAGAAGAGTCATGAGCTTTTAAATATAATGAGTGAAATAGTATGGTGTCTAGAGCTTCATTCAAATGGGCAGGGAAAAATGGATTGGGATTACAAATGAAGTAAGATTTTCTATGAGTTGATAACCGTTGAAACTAAGTGAGGATAGATGAGATTCCATTATATTATTAATTTTTGTAGTTGTTTTAAAAGCTTCATTTTGTTAGAGCAGTTTTAGGTTCACAGTAAAATAAAGAGAAGGGTACAGATATTTCCCATTTACTCCCTGCCCCCCACCCCCACATGCAGAGCTTCCCCCATTATCAACAAACATCCTTCACCACATTGTTATGTTTGTTACAATTTATGAGCCTACATTGAGGTCATTACCACTCAAAGCCCACAGTTTACATTAGGGTTCATTCTATGAGTTTGGAAAAATATATAATAACATGTATCCATCATTATAGTATCATAAAGAGTATTTTCTGAAAATCTTCTGTGCTCCACCAGTTCATCTCATCCTCCCCTACTAACTCCTGGCAACCACTAATATTTTTATTCTTTCCTTAGCTTTGCCTTTTCCAAAATGTCACATAGATGTAATCGTACAATATATTTCCTTTTCAGATTTCCTTTCCTTCTTTCACTTAATAATATGTCTTTAAGTTTCCTCCATGCCTTTTCATAGATTGATGGTTCATTTCTTTTTAATGGCCAATAATATTCCATATCTGGATATGCCACAGTTTACCCATTTGCTTACAGAAGGACATCTTGGTTGCTTCCAACTTTTGGCAATTATGAATAAAGCTGCTAAAAAAACCCAACTTTATTCTGTGTGCGGGTTTTTGTGTGGACATAAGTTTTCAACTCTTTTGAGTAGGTACCAAGGAGCATGATTGCTCTATCTGTGCGAAGAGTATATTCAGTTTTGTAGGAAACTGCCACATTGTCTTCCAAAGTGATTTCCAAAGTACCACTCTGAGTTTCCACCAGCAGTGAATGAGAGTTCCTGTTGTTCCACATCCTTGTCAGAATTTGGTGCTGTCAGAGTTCTGAATTTTGCCCATTCTAATAGGTGTATAGTAGTGCCTCATTGTTGCTTTAATTGCACTTTCCTGATGACATATGATGTGGAACATCTTTCCATGTGCTTATTTGCCATCTGTATATATTCTCTGATGAGATGTCTATCAAGGTCTTTGGTCCGTTTTTAATATGTTGTTTGTGTTCTCATTGTTGAGTTTTAAGAGTTCTTTTTATATTTCAGATACTAGTCCCACATCATATGGGTCTTCTGCAAATATTTTATCCCAGTCTGTGGCTAGTATCCTCAATCTCTTGAAATCAATTGTACAGAGAAGATTTTACTTTTAATAAAGTTCAGCCTATCAGTTATTCCTGTCTTAGATTGTGCCTTTAATGTTATATCTAAAAAATCATCATCATACTCAAGGTTATCTAGGTGTTTTCATATGTTATATTCCAGAAGTTTTATAGTTTTGCATTTTACATTTATATCTGTGATTCATTTTGAGTTAATTTTTGTAAAGGGTATGAGGTCTGAGTCCAGTGTCATTTTGTGTGTGTGTGTGTGTGTGTGTATGTATGTTCAGTTGTTCTATCATGATTTGTTTAAAGGACTATCTTTGCTCCACTGTATTGCTTTTGCCCTTTGGTCAAAGATCAGTTGGCTACATCCATGTGGGTCTATTTCTGGGCTCTCTTTTCTGTTCCATTGTCCTATTTATCTACTATTTTCCATCACCACACTGCCTTAATTACTGTAGCTTTGTAGTAAACCTTGAAGTCATCTAGTGTTAGCTCTTCAGTTTTCTTCTTTTCTTTCAATATTGTGTTGGCTATTCTGAGTCTTTTGTCTCTCCATACAAATTTTAGAATCAATTTATCAATATCCACAAAATAACTTGCTGGGATATTGGTTGGAATTGCATTGAATCTATTTATCATATTGGCAAGAACTGGCATCTTAAAAATATTGAGTCTTCCACTCCATGAACATGGAGTTTCTCCCCATTTATTTATTTGTATTATTTTTAATTGACAAATCATAATTGTGTACATTTATTTTGTTCTTCTTTGACTTCTCTCATGAGAGTTTTGTAATTTCCCTCATATAGATAGATCACATATATGATATAATGTATATGATCAAAATATATAGATATTTTGTCAGATGTATACCTCAGTATTTCATTTTGGAGGGATGTTAATATAAATGGTATTGTGTTTTCAATTTTCAATTCCACTTGTTCATTTCTGGTACATAGGAAAATGATTGACTTCTTATATTAATCTTGTATCCTGCAAACTTGCTATAAGCACTTCTTAGTTCCATAAGGGTACTTTGCTGTTGTTGTTGTCATCGATTCTTCTAGATTTTTTACATAGATGATCATGTCATTTGTGAACAAAGGCAGTTTTATTTCTTTCTTCCCCCTCTATATATATTTTTCTTTTAGTTTTCTTGTCTTATTACATTGATTAGGACTGCTGGTATGATGTTGAAAATGAATGGTGAGAGGGAACATCCTTGCATTGTTTCTGATCGTAGTAGGAAAACTTTCAGTTTCTTAGCAATAAGTATGTTTATGGTAAGTTTCCTGTAAATTATCTTTATCAAGTTGAGGATGTACCCCTCTATTCTTAGTACACTGAGGTATCTCTAATCATAAATTGGTGTTGGACTTTGTCAAATGTTTTTTTTTTATCTATTGGTATGAATGTATGATTTTTCCTTTTCAGCCTATTGATGTGATAGATTACATTAATACTATTCTATTTGTGTATATGTTTGAAATTTTCATAACAAAAGATCGATACATATCATCTGTTTTATTCTCTTATTTATATGTTATCAACAGGTGCAATTGTTAGTTTTATGTGTCAAGTTGGCTGGGCTATAGTACCCAGTCACTTATCACTTGCTAGGAAGGCCTTTTAAAGATATAGTTAACATCTACAATCAGTTGACCTTAAGTAAGAGAGACTACTCTCAGTAATGTGGCTAGGCTTCATCCAGTCAATTGAAAGACCTTACGGCAAAACGTGAGGTTTCCCAAAGAAGAAGAAATGTTGCCTCAAGACTGCAACATCAACTCTGGCCTCCCAGTTTCAGCCAGTGAGCCTGTCCTACAAATCTGACTTGCTAGTCCCCACAACTTGGTGATACAACTTGTTGCAACAAATCTACATTAATACATATACCTATGTATATACTTAAAGAATGAATTTATAATGGTAGGAACTTGAGGTCAGTGACAGATTTTCAGAAATAGCACACAGTAAAGCTGTCCCCCTCAAGTTACTTGTGAAAGACATATGTCTATGCCACGAGGTAAATCTTGTTCTGATGTTGTTAAACTATACATTTAAATTACAGAATAGTCAATTTACTTTGTTAAGCCATAAGAGTACTCCTAAGTTTTGTACAAAGTATGTAAAGTAGCCCTCTCTTGACCTAGATATAATGCAAATTGATAAGTAAAATATCTGATTACATCTTTCATGGTATTTTCAAAATTCACCAGATATAAAATTCACAAAATTAAACAAGGGTATTCCATTACCAGAGAGTTTCTCTAATACACAAAGAGAACTTTAGTGTACGGGAGAACCTAAGCCTAGAATTCAAGTAATAGAAGTACAAGATATCTGCAGATAAGGCACTAAGAGAGAAGCTAAATGTTTGCCTGCAATACACAGCAGAAACATTATATTACTCCCATATTTCTTAAATTGTTGTATATATTAAAATCACTTAGTAGAGTGTTTTCTAAGTATGTAATCCTAACTCAGTTGAGCCAAACTAACTGAATCAGAGAGGAATCTAAGCTTATGTGCTTTGAAAAAATGTCCTAGAACATCTTTTGGATACCCTGGTTAAGAGATACTACATTATCTGCAGATATTCTATAGACCAGTGTTACTTTTTGCCTTTTCTTTCCAGTTATAGATTGAAGCACTTGGAGAAGCATTTGTAGTCAGTAGGCCAAGTAGCCCAGAGGGGGTTTTTCTCGTTTTTCTTATTGATCATTATGGAACCCAAGTGTCTGCCACTGTGCATTCAATAAAGTTAATGCATGCAAGATTAATAAGATATTTACCTTAGAGTCAACGTCCTGTCCAGTTACATATTTGTTCTTGTGTCATGCAATTATCTATTATTTTAAGGAAAACGTTACATTATTTTAACATCATATACATGCATAATATTAGTTGGTATGTATGTTACATATTTCAGGGACATTTCAGATGAATAAAGGGCAATAGGAACAGCTACATATATGTGTGGACACTAATGCCCCCCTAATTGGCCAAGACTAAGGTTTCCATAGTGATTCCAGAGAGAGTTGAAAAGCCCCTTCTATTTAACTGCGCTCTCTTTCTCACCCTTCCACTGTGTGGCTCCTGACTTAAACAATAACAGACAACAAGATTAACAAAGCACAGGCTTTTTAATGAAATCAGGTTTGGTAGCAAGCCCTTTAACTTTCTAATCTGTTTTCAGCAGCTGTAAGTGCAGCACAATCACTTTCAGCATTTCTCCAGAGAGCACGGGAAGACATTTCTTCCATCTTTGATCTGTTTCTTGTCAGTGGAAATTATCTTCAAGAAATGTTCCACCAGAATTTCTTTTTTAGGATTATGGTACCAAGAAATAAAGTCTTTTTAGGTCCTTTGTTTGAAATCAGCATTCACTTTGGATACTCCATCCTTAGCATTTAAGTAGCATCCAAGCGCAGAGCCCTTGCTAGGTATAAATAATCGAATAGAATTCCAGAGAGCTGGTTTATGCACTTTAGGGTCTTATGTTTAAGATGGACCACACTGCCATGGATAACTAGGGGCAGAAGGACACGGTCATTGAGGCAGTAAGTGATTCCTTGATAAGAAAGGTTTTCACCTCATATACAGTTTAAAGTTAAGTGCCTTTTAAGGATGGGTTAAACTCAGCTGACTGGGTTGCCCTACAGAAGAGCAAGCCATTATTACATTTATATCACACTGGTGATTGCCAAGTCACAGTGATGGAAGCCTTAGTTTGCTCTGGATACTCCTGCAGATACTTCCTCTTCAGGGGAGAGGTCTCACAACTTTCAATTGTCACTTCCCTTCTTTTATCTAAAAGCTCCCGTGTCCTCAGGACAACCAATGCAACGGTCTCACCGTGATGGTCTGGCCTCTCCCATTACTTGGGGCTCACCACTACAAAAGTCACATGGCCTCTAAAATTCCATTTGCTAGGTATAAAATTCCATTTGTGCTATATCACCATTTTTTCTTAGAGCTGACTAGTACTCCATGGTATACATATACCACATTTTATTAATCTACTCTTGGATTAATGGACACTTGGGTTGTTTCCACAGCTTTGCAATTATGAATTGTGCTGCTATAAACATTCGAGTGCAGGTGTCTTTTTTGTAGAGTGTCATTGGATCTTTTGGGTAGATGCCCAGTAATGGGATTGCTGGATCAAATGGTGGATCCACTTGTATCATCGCTTTAAGGTATCTCCATATTGCTTTCCAAAGAGGTTGAACTAGTTTGCAGTCCCACCAGCAGTGTAGGAGTATTCCTATCTCTCTGTATCCATGACAGCAAGTGAAGTATCTCAAGAATGGAAAAACAAGCACCACATATACTCACCAGCAAACTGGTATTAACTGAGCAGCACCTAAGTGGACACATAGGAACTAAGTAATAGGGTATTGGGCAGGTGGGAGCAGCGAGGGGGGGCAGGTATATACATACATAATGAGTGAGATGTGCACCACCTGGGGGATGGTCACGCTGGAAACTCAGACTTGTGGGGGGAGGGGAAAAAGGGCATTATTTGAAACCTTAAAATTTGTACCCTCATAATATGCTGAAATAAAAATAATAATAATAAAATAAAATAAAAGTAGCTATTTAAAAAAACATTCCATTTCTGACATAGTTTTCTTAGGTGTAGAACCTACATTTACTATAGGAATAAAGTTGGCACTGTGCACTTAATTTCAATCAAGTTGCAGGTCAACAACCAGAATGAATTGTTAATCTTACTGAATCAGTGATTTACTGGGCATTTTCCTACTGATTGAACACTATGTTCATGTCTTAGTTCAGGCTGTTATAACAGAATACTGAAGACTGGGTGGCTTAGATAACAAACATTTATTTTTCGCAGTTCTGATGGCTCGAAGTCCAAGATCACGATGCCATCATGGCTAGATTCTGGTGGAGGCCCTCTTCATGAATACAAACGACTGTCTTCTCATTGTATCTGTGCATGGTGGGGAGATAGAGATGGCTAGTTCTCATCCTCTTATAAGGACAGCGATCCCATCATGGGGGCTCCACACTCATAACCTAATTACATCCTAAAGGCTCCATTTCCCGATAACACCTCCATTTCAGGTTAAGATTTCAACATCTGAATTTTGAAGGGACATAAATATCCAGTCTATAGCAGCTCAGAACCGGTGAAGAATAGAAGTATGTATCAGACACAGTTCCTGGCCTCAAGGAACTTAGAACACATTAAAGACATACATACAGTAACTCAAGAGTAAAGGCCCACTGATATTTAACATCAGTGTTCTAGGAAATAACAGGACAGCAAAAAATGTTGAGATGGGTAAAGAAGAAGAGAGAAAGAGCAACCTTGAATGCTGTAATTGCATGCCAGTGATTTGAATATATTAGTGTTTATATAATCCCTTATAATCATAATATAAATAAATTTCCACACTTTATAAGAAAAACAAGGCTCAGAAAAGTCAAATAACTTAATCAAGTCTTGGATGGGATTGAAATGCAGGTTTCTTTGATTCTTTTTATGTAGACCTCATGAAGAAATTGGAACTCCAGGTAGAAGGAGGAAAGGATTTGAACTAATAGACAACAGTAGTGAGTATGATTCTAGCCGGTGAAAAGGAATGAGCAAAGAAATACGGAGATAAAAATGCATATGCTGTTTAAAGGGAATGGTGAATAAATCACCTCTGAAACACTGGCTCTTTCCAGTGCCAACAGTAAAACAAAAACATTCACTTTTATTTGCACAGAGTTTTAACATTTGCAGAGGAATTTCACGTGTATAACCTGATCCATGATAACCCTGTGAGTTAAGTAGGAAAGATATTTGTTAATATCCCCCCTTTCATACATGAAAAACATGAGGCAGAGATTCAGCCATGAGACCAAGATCTTAAAATTAGTAACAGGCCAGAACAAATATTGAATATAAATCCTTTGACTCTAAAGTCCATATATTTTAAGTTTACTTTTGAAATATCCTTGTATTGAAAGGTATAAACAGAAATTCAAACTTCAATCAAAGCAATCACAGAGGTAATGTTGTCTTTGAATAAGTGGTTAAGTAACATGATCATGGGGGCCCTTCTAAGATTTCATGATTCTGCTACTGTTATATGCACTTTATTTTAGTCAAAATCAAATACAGTTGATCCTTGAACAATACAGGTGTTAAGAGCACCAACTCACCACACAATAAAAAAATCCCCACATAACAATTTTTTTAAATTTCAGAATATTATGGGGGTACAAATGCTTTGGTCACATAAATTGTCTTTGCACCACCTGAGTCAAAGGCTACAAGCATGCCCATCCCCCAGACAGGGTGCACTGCACCCATTAACTGTGAATTTTCCCTTCTCCTCCTTCCCCCTCCTACCTGCCTGATCCCAGATGAATGTTACTTCCATATGTGCACATAAGTGTTGATCTATTAGTACCAATTTAATGATGAGCACATGTGGTGTTTGTTTTTCCCTTCTTGTGATGCTTCACTTAGAAGAATGGGCTCCAGCTCCATCCAGGATAATACAAGAAGTATTAGTTCCCCATTTTTCATGGCTGAATAGTACTCCATCATATACATATACCACATTTTATTAACCCAATACATTTGATTCCCCAGAAGCTTAACTACTAATAGCCTACTGCTAACTGAAAGCCTTACCAATAACATAGTCAATTAACACATATTTTGTATATTATGGGTATTATATACTGTGTTGTTACAATAAAAAACCTAGAAAAAAGAAAAATTATTAAGAAAATTATAAGGGAGAGAAAATATATTTACTATTCATTAGGTGGAAGTGGATCATCATAAATTACTTCATTCTCATCTTCACATTGAGTAGGCTTAGGAGGAGGAGGAAGAGGAGGTCTTGCTGTGTCAAGAGTGGCAGAGGCAGAAGAGGTGAAGGAGCTAGAAAGGCAAGACAAGAAAGGCAGACATACTTAATGCAACTGTTAGTGAGAAAACTCCACCTATAAGTGGACCTGCACAGTTTAAATCTCTGTTTTCCAAGAATCAACTCTCCTATCTCAGGAAAACTGTTCATGTTTTCAAAACCATTGAACTACTTAACTTATACTTTTCTCCTTGTTTGTGTATCTTTCACACCAAGCACAGTGCTTACCACTTAAAAGTTGCATGATAAATGATGGTGATGTTGTTTAACCACAAATGTTGGATGTAATTATTACCACTTTGTGTTTGAGGTAACCATGGCTTCCAGAAATGAAGTGGCTATTTCATACCTGGTAAGTAATAGACCTATTTGGATCCAGATTTGAACAAAGATCTGACTGAATGCAAAACAAAAACTTCAGTTTTTTTTTTTTTTTTGCTCCATGGAATTATTATAAAATAAATGAGTTGGGTGCCAGATAATGGACTCATGCATGAGAACTTGAACAGTTGTTGTTGCAGCCATCAGCCCCTGCTGTCATGTGGGGCTCTTGCAATCATGTTCTCCAGAAAGTTGGAGAAATGGGTAGTCTTCCAGCCAGGGATGCCAAAACTATCGGCCAGGACTTAATTCTCCAGAAAAAAATAACTTCCATGTATTGAAACAGTGTGTTGCATTTGAGGTGTCATTTTCTCAGTGATCTTCAAAGGCAATGCAAGCAGGACAGCATCAAATGAATGAATTTCAGATCATTTCTTCATAGTGGTAACTCTTCCTGAAGATTTTACGAACTCAACACACCACATGGGCTCATTTTTAAAAAGAGACCAAACTATCTTATATATTGTATAAACAATGCTGAATCCAGATCCTAGCGCATAGTTTATCTATAACAGATGTTTGCCAAATACATGTTGCTTAATACTTAGATGAATATTCCGTATAAAAATGATTTTTTTTTCTGAACTGCAAGTGAGTTTTGGAGCATTTTAAAGGACACATTGATCCATTCATAAATGCAATCTCATTGTTTGCAATGTAAATGTATATCTTCATGTCTAAGAGAATATTATCTGAAATATAACCAGAAATTTCTGCAGAAAGGTCCCTATTTCTAAATAGAAGCTCAAATTCAAAGATCTCTAAAATATTCAAGTTACAGACAGCTTTCAATTATAAAACAACATGGATTTATTTGAAATTCGATAATAGTTAAGGCAGTGAGACTTTTGGATTATGAATATTGATCACCTCAAATAGCCTACATATGCCCAAATTATCAGATTATTTACAGGACCTCAGTTCCTTTAAGATATATATGTTTTTAAGGCAATATTACTATTGAGGAGAATGCTATTCTGTGTAAAGTAATATTAAAGATACGATCTAGTTCCCACATATTAAAATACATTTTGATGGCACAAGTAATGTTTGCAGGGTGACCTTGAGAAGATAAACTCTCTGTGTCTCAGATTTGTGTCCTATGAAATAAAGATCCAGTTCAACCTTAGAGTATTTCTAAGAAATACATCATATTATATGCTAAGATCTTGCCTGACAGCTAGTAAATTTTCAGTAAGTTAAATTTTATTATTTTTATAAAGTATTCTGCTTCTATATTCAGAATTTCAAAATTCTAAATAATGCTAAAGTTATGCAAATCTGTTAGTCTATTTTATCAGTAAATTTCCTAACTGCTTTCCTTTTCTCTACCTCTCCAGTATTCATGAAGGATTTCATTAACCATTAGTCAAGGTTATTACATTTTTTCCAAGAGGCATATGATTTTACCTCTAGAGGAAAGGGAAAGAAATTGAAGATGGTAAGAAGAGTCACCTGGTGTTACTTGAAAAAAAAAAATGTTAAGAATTAATACAACTTTGCAGGCCAACAGAAGTTTTTAGGCCCATTAGGTTTGAGAATTACTTGCAAAAATAGTCTGGTTCATTTCCAACTCTTTAAAAAATATGTAAATTATAAGTCCTTCTGAGCCTTCATTATCACAGTGATATTCAGTAGCCCTCAAATAGTCATTCTATAGTATTTAACATAGAGGACAACACATCGCAGAAATAATTCATGGAGGACTGAGCTTTTTGGCAATCGTTCTTGCCCTTGAACTTGAACAAATTGTTTCCCCAAGTATAAACCTGAAGATAATCATATCAGCCAGCCAGCTTTTGGGATGTTGTAAGGATTAGAGTGCCTTGCAAATTCCTTGAGTGGCCTAAGGAACAATGCGACATAATTATTACTGAACATTCTGCAGCATTTAAACTTTCTATTCCCCTCCTCCTAATTTGAATACAGGTGAAAAGAGAAAAGAGATATTAGGGAAAGAGAAGGTATAGCAGTACGGAAGAATACAATGTTTTCCTGTTTAGCATGAACAACTGAATTGTGTGGCATGGACAGAAATCAGGAGCAGGTATCAAAGGAAATATGAGAGAGAACTCGCCTTGGAAAAACTGTGAAATTTCTTTAGAGAAACAAACAAACAAAAGGTATTATAGGACACAAAAAATGTTAACATACTTACTAATAAGTAGAGTGAATATCCACTACATTTTTACAGTGTATCAAGCCACCAAATATTTTAAAAAGTCATTCCACAAAGTAAGCCACAACAGCTAATAGGAACATGAAGTCAGTATGTCTGCTATTAAAATTAGTTCATATAAATTAAGATAGTCAAAGGCAGGAATCATAAATAACAAACCTTACTAGAGAAAACAAGATATGTATTAAATATAAACATTTCCAAATAATTGCCTTCAAATTGCTTGTCTTAATTCACAGCAATCATACTCTTATGTTCATTTTCTTTTTCTCTCCCTTTTCTTAGAACCAATAAGCCACTTAAAGCCACAACAGCTTCCTTTTGAAGCACAGTAAATATTACAGTCCGTGAAGGAATATCTTGGTGATAAATATATGTGTTGTCCACTGTATTGCATTCTAATTACACAGTTTAACAATTCTTTAGTTTTTTGGTTCTTTAATCTCACTATATGTATTGTTTTATGTGTATGTAATACATAGAAATTTACTAATATAAACTGATATAGAGATAAATAGATACTAGTCTTTAATTTACTGACAACATTTTCTCACATAAAACACTAAATTCACATTGCTATAGGATTCACAAAATGCCTTTTGGAAAGGTATATTCTTTTTTTTTTTTAATTTCGGCATATTATGGGGGTACAGATTTTAAGGTTTCAATAAATGCCCTTTCCCCCCTCCCCCCACAAGTCTGAGTTTCCAGCATGACCATCCCTCAGATGGTGCACATCTCACTCATTATGTATGTATATACCCACCCCCCTGCCCCCTCCCACCTGCCTAATACCCTATTACTGTAGTACCTATGTGTCCACTTAGATGCTGCTCAGTTAATACCATTTTGCTGGTGAGTATATGTGGTGCTTGTTTTTCCATTCTTGGGATACTTCATTTAGTAGCATGGGTTCCAGCTCTAACCAGGAAAATATAAGATGTGCTATATCACCGTTGTTTCTTAGAGCAGAATAGTACTCCATGGTATACATATACCACATTTTATTAATCCATTCTTGGATTGATGGGAACTTGGGCTGTTTCCACAGCCTTGTGATTATGAATTGTGCTGCTATAAACATTTGAGTGCAGGTGTCTTTTTTGTGGAGTGTCATTGGATCTTTTGGGTAGATGCCCAGCAATGGGATCGCTGGATCAAATGGTAGATTCACTTGTATCGCTTTAAGGTATCTCCATATTGCTTTCCACAGAGGTTGAACTAGTTTGGAGTCCCACCAGCAGTGTAGGAGTGTTCCTCTCTCTCCGCATCCATGCCAGCATTTATTGTTTGGAGACTTTTTGATAAAGGCTTCCCACTGGAGTTAAGTGATATCTCATTGTGGTTTTTATTTGCATTTCCCTGATGATTAGAGATGTTGAGCATTTTTTCATATGTTTGTTAGCCATTCTTCTGTCTTCTTTAGAAAAGTTTCTGTTCAAGTCCTTTGCCCACTTTTTAATAGGGTTATTTGATTTTTTCTTGCTGATTTTCATGAGTTCTAAGTATATTCTAGTTATCAGCTCCATAATAATACTATAACCAGAGTGGACATAGTTATTTATAATTTGGCATTATTGTTACTAGGTAAACAGTTTTAGAGGATTTTAGAAGGAATGAGTCAACTGCAATTGATTAACAAAAGGAAACCTGGGAGTCAGAGACATACACACACAATTCAATCCTTAATGCCTTCACCCAAGCAAAATATTGGGTTACTTTCCTAAATCCAGAGAAATCCCTTTACATAGTCTAGTGTAATTTTATAATTCCATTTCCTTTCCAGGTCTTTGACAATATTCATTTAACTTGATTTCACTTGAAAAAATGATATGTGTATATAGGCATATAACTGGAAATGAAAGGAATTGTATGTAAGTACAATATGATGATTTGCAAGTATGATTTGCCTTATCCCTATTACCTGCCACCCCACTCTTAATCAATGGTGGAAGAATGGTCTCAGAACTGTTTGTTTCAATTGGCCATTTAAGTTTAATAGTAAAAGACTTGTTGTTAATAACAATGCATCGTAAAACCTTCAGAAGGAAAGGAGAATGTTTTGTGGACCACTTTTGTTTCTTTTTGTGTGGCAGTTTTAAGTTATTAGTTTTTAAAATCAGTACTTTTTAATGGAAACAACTTGACCAAAAATCTGTCACAGAATTTTGAGACCCATTAAAACAAAGTTTAATGAGAAAAAAAAAAAAAAAAAAAAAAAGGTTTAGGTCCTTAGGTTCTCAAGGATGATGTGGATAATCCTGAACAGACTTCTTCCTACTGAGAACATGGCATGAGACAAGGGCTCGCAGGTCAGGTTAGTACCCAACACCTTGGAAACTGAGCCACCTTGTCAAAGCTTTTGGTTTCTTTCTTTCTTTTCTTTAATTTTGGTAAATCCTTCATGTTTCTCACTTTCTCATCTTTTTAGCAAATGTTTATGATATACATATGGGTGTGTGTATGTGTGTGTATCGTAAGTATTATACATTATATGGATGTTATACATACAAAAATACTAATGGGATAAATATTAATATAATTTTAGATGAGAATTGTTAAATACCTCTTACAGGAACACTGTAAAGTATGCAAAAATCAGAGTTAGAATTACCTTTATGAAAACACAAATGTAAGGCAAATATATCAATAAAATTTGCATGTTTAATATCTTACATCTGCATTTATTATGCCAACAGTATTACAGTGACTACTGACTACATTTCAGAGTCTCTATTTTGTGTCATTTAAAATGTATTATTGTTAATGTTTTCAGACATACATTTTCTAATATATACCATATGCCTTTGATCCATCAAAGCTTCATATGGTAGAAAAAAATAAAGCCCAAGCAGCAGTCTCTAAATTTAATCTGCTACAATCAACATCTTTTTCATCTTTTTTATATTCTCAATTATAGAGTCTGTTAAAACTCTTTTAACTTTGAAAATTATTCATATTTACAATTTTATTTTTAATAATTAATAGTATAATTCTAAACACTAATGATGTCATTTTAAACAAGTGAATATTTTAAGATATAAGTGCTATCAACTTTAAAATTAAGGACTTTGAAATATGTATCAGATTAGAGAGCAAACAAGAAAAACCTCCAAGGAATCTTATAAAATCTTGAAGAAGTAGAAATTCTACATAATTTGAGAAAAGAATACCCTAGCAGAAATGTCTACTGAACCATATCAACAACACATGGAGAACGGGCCATAATTTCTGAAGTCTCTTATTTTCCATCCTAGAATAGGTAGTGTTTGCCAAGGTACTGACATAATTAATTCATTTATTAGGTGATATCAAACACCAAAGAACCTAAAGATATTTGAAATTCAAGTGGGATATTATTCTTTCTTTAATATTATATAATGGCTGTCTTAACTTGGAACATTTAAGTTTTTGCTGTTGCCTCTAGCATTTATAAACAAGATTTTACTTATTTTTTCTGTTCTCTTCTTTGATTCCTTTGTTTATTTGCAGATATGGGTTGATTAACTTTTTCCTTATTATTGATATTTTATATCTGTTATTATGTTATGCAAAATCATGTAAAATTTGTTGAAAAATCCACATATTGAAAATATGAGAAAACATTCAGAAGATACTGAGACTGATTTTGTAAATTTTGAGAAGAAAAAACAGATTTATACTGTGCTTTATAGAGCAGCTTTACAAACAGAGCACAGTATTGTTTCTAAATAAATTCACGTTAGAAACATTCTGAGGTCTTTCCCATTTGGCAAATAATATCTAACCAAAGGTTAACAAATACATAAAACTTATAATATTTCCATAAACAGTAAGCTATTTTGTACATATATGCTTGATGTTTATAAGGTGTTCTTGTGTTTTGAAACAATCAAAGATTATTTGTGATTTGTAGAAAGGAAAAGGCCCATAATTTCCATTACTAATTTTCTTGTTTATTATGAAAGAAGTATGCATACCTTTTTATGCTGAATTATGGATTGCATATTAGCATAACAAAAGAGATACGTGATTCGAATAATCTCTTTACCATTTGACACTTATTCTGTGTCAGTCTCCTTGAGGTCTATTTTAAATAAGCTAATTTAATTTGGTATATAAAAAATTTATCTTCTGCATAGCACCACGGAGATTCTGAAAGTGATTCAGGCTGGGTTCAGGGAGAACCAGTAAAGTGGGTCAAATACTATCTCTAGGGTTGGAAACACAATCATATGACCTAAGAAAAAATGATCGCAGCTGCTATCTCTAAACATGTAACATAATTTCAACACTCCTTAGAGTCACTCTGAGTTGAAAGAGAAATCCTAACATGAGACATATCTAAATGATATTTTAAGAAAAATATAAACAATATTCTTTTTCCTTTTACTTCTCACCATTATCATTTTTTTCTTTTTCTTTTTCTTTTTTTGGTTAAAGTTAGCAGGACTATCAGATTCCTCAGGTAATAGCAAAGCAAGTCCCCCAATTCCCCTAAAATTGTGGATTTTAAAACAATAGAGCCGTGCAGATCTCCAGGATTCCAGACTCGTGTGGCATTTCTTTTCAACTTAGCATGTTTTAGTCAAATTATATAAGCAAAGCAAAAAATAAATTAAAGAGCAATTTTAAAAGGCTAAGGTGGCAGTACTAAGTGCTGTTTAATTTATTTTGAAGATTGTCTTTTTACACTTTAGAGATGTTATTCTATTATAGGTCCAGGTTAAGAAAAAGGTGTCAACTGACTGAACCTTGCCAAATTATAAAACACTGTTCCAAATATCTTGTTTCAATCTCTGGAAAGTAAAATTCTGTTTGTTTTTTTGTTGTTGTTGTTGTTGTTTTCTTTTTTACTTCAGACATTTATGTAAGACTTTTGTTAAAGTGCTTCAAAATTGAGACAAACTATTAATTTTTTCTTTCACTATTCTGATGAAAGTGACTTAATTAGTCATTGGTATATTGGATATTGAGAAGAGAGTAAAAGAAAGAATTCATGGTTATTTAACAAATGTGGGCAATCTATTAAATACCTCATTTCAACAAAGATTAAAATAAAAGTTTAATGGATATCTAAAAAACAGTTCCTGGAAAAGGAAAGCTTTCCTCTTTACTATAAATGTAATTATAATTAAAATCATAGTTTTACATATATTAACATGAGTGAAATCTTTTCAATTTTTTCTCAAAATGTGACACAATTACCTTCAAAAGAAAGATGTATATCATCATTACAAAAGCCTGTGGAAATTCAGTCTTCCTTCTAGCCATGTTGAAGTAACAGGAATTAAATTTACTCTCCCACTTCACACTACAGAAGAAGAAGAAGAAGAAGAAGAAGAAGAAGAAGAAGAAGAAGAAGAAGAAGAAGAAGAAGAAGAAGAAGAAGAAGAAGAAGAAGAAGAAGAAGAAGAAGAAGAAGAAGAAGAAGAAGAAGAAGAAGAAGAAGAAAGAAGAAGGCGGCAGAAGAAGAAGAAGAAGGCGGCAGAAGAAGAAGAAGAAGGCAGAAGAAGAAGAAGAGAAAGAAAGAAAGAAAGAAAGAAAGAAAGAAAGAAAGAAAGAAAGAAAGAAAAAGAGAAACCATAAAAATATATGAAACAATGGTATTCAAGGTACTGCACAACAAGCAATGACCACAGTGATCATACAAGATGAGAAATAAATGAGATTAGCCTCATGATTGCCTCGCTTCCTACAATGAAAGAGGTTCCAGGTCACAGCAGAGGGATGAAGCGCACAAGCAGAGCCAGGGAAGCTCTGTGAGTTACAGGACAGAGCTGAGAGTCCCTGGAGAACAAGATCATTGGAGTGTGAAGGACAGAACACTGGAGAGAAGAGAAATGCATGAAAAGAGAACTTGGAAGACCTATAGAGGTTCTGCTGTGAGTATTCAGCTGAGCACTGATCAACACCTGCATGTAAGGAAAGTATATGAAGCCAAGGAATAAATCACTTGAAAGGATTACAAGAATCAGTTCAACTTTTTTGCAGAGGGTAGCAAATTGTGTGTTCTCATCATTTAAACTGGAAAAGCTTATCATCCACGAGGAATTGCACAGATTACTTAGAAGGGCTTCACCCCAGTAATGCAGAATTATTAGCCCTAGACTAAATACTGATCTGGCCCTGTCTCACAAATTATAAAAGCAAAATCAGAAAAATCACATTCTTTTCAAGTAACTTGATGTAACAGCAAAAAAAAAAAAAAAGCTCAGGAATATTTATAGGAGAATAAAGTCATCCAACACCCAACATGCTAAAATACACAACATCAGCCAGGCGTGGTGGCTCATGCCTGTAATCCTAGCACTCTGGGAGGCAGGCAGATTGCTCAAGGTCAGGAGTTGGAAACCAGCCTGAGCAAAAGCGAGACCCCTTCTCTACTATAAATAGAAAGAAATTAATTGGCCAACTTAAAAAAAAGATATTTATATATATATATATATATATATATATATATATATATATAAATTAGCCAGGCATGGTGGCGCATGCCTCAAGTCCCAGCTACTCGGGAAGCTGAGGCAGAAGGATCACTTGA
>VSMD01071525.1:0-65204 GCA_008750895.1 Mirza zaza | reverse complement strand
GAGATAGATATTGTGCAAATACAGTATAGACTTAACATATATAAGCTGATAATTTGTGTTTAGCATTTTACCAAGTGTAGTCCATACTTAACATTTCTTTATACCTATTTAATTTTATTCATGAGTCCACTGAGAATTTATATATACATACATAAAAAATATAATATTATCTATAATTTCATACAGTTCTTTAAGTGATGGCAAGCTTCTAGGAAATGTGATTGTTCAGTGTATCAGTTTACGTTTGTCAATAGCAAGCAGAAATATTTTTTGAATATTATATTCTTGACCAGTTGTGCTTATTTTATGAAGCTTCTATCTTCCTGTTTTTCTTTTCCAGTTTGTTCTCAGATCTGTGTAAACTTTACTACCTATAGTGGATTCAGTTTTACCTTCATACTTTTTTAGAATCTTAATTTGTTTCTGAATATATAATAAAAGAAATCTTTCCTTATTATTAAACATCTATTTGGGAGCGAAATAATAAGCCTTCTCCTTTCTATATGTTATCATGCTTACAGCAACTTTTCAGTTTCTTCCAAGATAACTTTATGTAGCATTGATTATGAGTGCACATTATATTAGATTTATTAATAGTCTCTTATACTAGAAACACCAAGGATAATTAATTTAATAAAAAATTATAGTCAAGCCAAGACTAGATCTTTTGTGATAGGTGGAGAAAAAGCTTTAGATTAAGCTCTTCTCTACCCACCAACTTGCTATAATCTCACTTTTCTCTCATTTAGCATTCTAAACATTTCTTTTCTTTAATATTCAAAATGTTCTCATCCCTGCACCTACAAGAGGAGACAAATTCCTGTCATCTTTAGTTCCGAATTCATTCTTAAGAAAATGTGATCATAAGTTTCAGAATTCATGGTAATGGCCATCTTCTGTAAAATAGCTTGCTATCTTCACAGTTCTGCATCTCTCTTGCCATTTAAAATTCTCATAACTCAATTCAAGGAAATTGCAGGGAGTCGATATGTGCAACTTCACCTCGTCACACATTTTAAGACGAGAAAGTGGAAATAACTGCACAAAGACTGCACTGTTCCTTGAGTTCACAGACTCTCTGGCCCTTCTGCATAATGGCCACCTCCCTCGCGTTTCAGCGCGTTTCGTGTGCTGCAAGAGTGGTGAGAAGGTTACATTTAGGATTCCGCGAACTTTAGACAATAAAAAAGTTGCAGTAGCTGTTCCCAGTTGTTTTTGAATTTCTTTCAATTTATAATGAAAAAGAATTTCAATCTCTCAGTCTTATGAAAAGGTCTTTGCCAGATATGTTTGTTTGATATATAACTAGCAATCTGGAAAAAGTCTAGAATATATAGCAGTTCAGAAAGAATAAAGTTGGAAAAACTAAAATTCACTATAAATTATTTTTAAAAGTATTCACCAAAAACAGTAGCTTTGACCAATAAATAAGTAGTTCCTGTTGTATTTTTAGACTTATGATTCCCATGTTTGTCTAGCCACCAGACAATCTTGCTGGTTTTTCTCAACAATAAATATGTTGTGATTTTGCTTTTCTTTCAGAAAAGTAATGTTACTGTTAAGTAATGTTAAGTAGCTCCTCCCTGATTGGGCTTGTTCATGGAGCTACATAGAGACACTAAACCAAGTGCTTTGAACAGTATATATCCAAAGTCAAAAGACAAACTAGACTATGTATTTTAATTGTCTGTCTTATCATCTGAGGCCATACTTTCTGTTATTTAGAGGAACAATAGAGAAGAGCATGTATGTCAGAGGTCAGAGTCAGTCTTCCTAAGTCAAACTGGTGTTCTGCCCTTCATTTAGTTCTGTAAGCGTGGGCAAGTTACTTAGCCTGCATGACTCAGTCTTGTCATCTGTAAAATGGGAATAATAAAAGTACCTACCTCATAGGACTATTGTGAAGATTAAATGGTTTATACATGCCATGGCCTCTGTCAGTGCCTGACTTGTAGCAAGTACTCAAATGTTAGCTATTGTTATCCAAGAAGCAATGATTATACCACTTATTCCATACTATGTGGAATTATAATTTTCATGAGCTCCCTGAGGATCAATCTTCATATACTAGAAGCAGAGCTAACCATTGCCATCAACTCAGCTCACACTCTGTTTCTTGGGCTGGCAGTCACCCAACATGCCATTCCATACTCAATAATTTCCAATCAATCACTCATAACTGCACATCACTTTGCATCAATCAGAAACGACAATTCTCAATCTGATAAGAAGCTACAGGGTGAAGTCAATTACAGTTGCTGGATATTTTCTGATTGCATATTCTTTATAAATATTTTGTCTCTAAGTCATATTGTCACAGTTGTGTACCACATATGTGAAACTACAAGTAATTAGAATTAAAGTTGTTAGAGCCTAGAATACACAATACATACACAATATTTAGCAAAGCTAAAAATATATGATTTTATGCATACAAATTTACATTTTAAAAATAAGTCAAACTGCACTAGGCAAATACAAATAAAAGAACACATTGGAGTAATAGTTGAAATAATAATCGTAGCTTCAAGAAAAATCATTAAAATGAAAATAACAATTGTTTTGGATTTTTGTTGTTATTTTAATAGACTATTTTTTAGAGCAGTTTTACTTTTACAGAAAAACAGGGCATAAAGTACAAAGAGTTCCTATTGTTAACAGAAAAAAAGCCTAACTCTGTAAAATAATTTTTAAAAGATATATTCTGAGCCAAATTCGAGGACCATGACCGGGAGCCATGCCCAAGAAGCCTTGAGCAAGTAGACTCAATGTGGCCGGCTTACAGTTTGGTTTTATACATTTCAGTGAGACAGAGGCTACAGGTAAAGTCATAAATCAATATGTAAGAGGCACATATTGGTTTGGCCTGAAAATGTTGGCCATCTTGAAGCAGGGTGGGTACTTACTGGTTATAGGTATTTAAAGAATCTTTGGCTTGTAATTGGTTAAAGACATGAAGTTTTGTCTAAAGGCTTGGAATGTTTTAACATAAGGAGCTGTTATCAGAGATAAGCCACCAAAGATTTGTTGTGTAAACTGAGGACCTATAGGTTTGTCTTGCATAGCCTTAGGCCTGTTAATGGGTTATAAAGGATGTCTCCAAGGGGCGGGGCATAATGAGGCATGCTGACCTCCCTCCTCCTGGCAGGCAATTTAGTTTTGGGATATCCTCTTGGCCAAGAGGGGGCCCATTCAGTCAGCTGGTGAGGGGTGAACCATAAGATTTTATTTAGTTCACTCTATGCACCACCTCTTCCAACTCACCTGTGCCGTTTCCACTATTATTAACATCTTCCATTAATATGGTATGTTTGTTACAATTGATGAACCAATGTTGATACGTTATAATAAACTAAAGTCCATGGCTTACAGTAGGGTTCACTCTTTTGTACCATTCTATAGTTT
The DNA here is from genome assembly GCA_008750895.1 of Mirza zaza. Classification (NCBI taxonomy): domain Eukaryota; kingdom Metazoa; phylum Chordata; class Mammalia; order Primates; family Cheirogaleidae; genus Mirza; species Mirza zaza. The sequence continues at coordinate 61,799 of VSMD01071525.1, read as the reverse complement.
TTCACAAATGCATAACATCATGTATCTCTTACTATAATATTACACAGAACAGTTCAACTACCCTAAAACATCCTGAGCTCCACAGATCTATACCTCCCTTCTTCCCCCGAAAACCCTGACAACTACTGGTCTTTTACTGTTTCTGTAGTTTTTCTTTTTCCAGACCATCATTTTATCCAAATAATATGGTAGACAGCCTTTTCAGAATGGCTTCTTTCACATAGTAATGTGCATTTAAGTTTCCTTCATGCATTTTCAGAGTTTGATATCTCATTTCTTTTTAGCAATGAATAATATCCTGTTGTATGGATTTACCACAGTTTGTTTTTCTGATCACCTATTGAAGGACATTTTGATTGCTTTCACATTCTGGCAATTATAAACGAAAATCCTATAAAAATGGGTATGCAGGTCTTTGTGTGGATGTAAATTTTCAGCAAATTTGGGTAAATACTTAGAAATTCAATTGCTGAATCATGTGCTAGCACTATGTTTAGCTTTATAAGAGCCTGCCAACCTGCCTGCCAATGTGGCTGCACCATTTTGCATTCCAACCAGCAATGAATGAGAGTTCTTATTGCTCTACATTCTTGCCTGCATTTGGTATTATAAGTGTTTTGGATTTGGGCCACCCTAATAGGTGTGCAGTGGTACCTTGTTCTTTTCATTTGCAATTTGCTAATGAAAAATTATGTTGAGCACATTTTCATGTTTATTTGCTATGTATCTTCTTTGGTGAGTTATCTGTTCATCTCTTTTGCTCATTTTTTTACATAGGATTTTTTGTTTTCATATTAAGTTTGAAGACTACTTTGTATATTTTGGATATATAAATCCTTTATAAGATATGTGTTTTACAAATATTTTTTCTTAGTCTGTGGCTTGTCTCTTTATTGTCTTAACAGTGTCTTTTACAAAATATAAGTTTTTAATTTTAATTCTTCACATATAGCTAAAATAATAACCACAGCATTAATAAAACTTGATGTCTCAATTATTTTTAATAACAAATTGACCCAGAATAATTTTAATTCTTCACATTGAATATATAGCTAACAAAATAAAGACAGCATCAATAAAATTTGATGTCTCAATTATTTTTAATGACAAATTGACCCAGAATCTTTTCTGAGTTTTCATGAGGATATCAGCATAAAGATCAAGCTGCCATTAACATTGGTCCAGGAAAATTACATGAAAATATGAAGAATAATTTTAGAAATATGTTTGAGTACTAAAAACAAATATGGGAAATTCAACAAGAAAATTTAAATTATTCTTTGGAAAATAGGTCTCAAACTTCAAAAAGTCAAAATAAGAGACATACACACACACACATCTCGCATTAGATCATATTTATAGAGGGATTTACATATTAATGCAAGTCCAGGGTTTTATAGGGAATTAAATATTATACATGGGCTAGGCACAGTGGCTCATGCCTATAATCCTAGTCCTCTGGGAGGGCCAGGTAGGAGGATCCCTTGAGCTCAGGGTTCAAGACCAGCCTGAGCAAGAGCAAAACCCTGTCTCTATAAAAAATAGAAAAAAATAGCAGAGCTTGGAGGTGCTCACCTGGTGGATTGGCAGTAGCTGCATGGAGAACAACGTTGAAAAGGCATCCTAGGAAAGGAAGCTATAATTGACGAGTGTTGGGATCTTTCCAGTGGAATGCTTACAGCATCCAATCTCAACCTTCTACCATATCCCATAAAGGAACAGCTCCTAGATAAGTCAAACGTTCTATTACAAAATATACTAAGAGATTTCATGGGAGAAGAAAAGCATTGTACCATGAGCTGAAGGATGAGTCCTTTCTTTTTCATTCTATGTTTTGCATTATGACCAGTATGAAAAGACAGGTTTAATGGTCACTCTTGATTGGGTTGGGCAGATGGACATATCTGAGCAGGAATCTATGTGGGATTCAGGGTTGGGATACAGAATATTTTCTTTCTTCATGATCCAGTAGCAAAACAAAAATGTTTTCAAAATATCATAGTTGTTGAAGTTATCTCTCCACTTCTAAGCTGCTACTCTAGGCCTCAGATAAGAGTCTTCAGAACATAGAAGACAAAAATACAAAAGGAGAAAAAAGTTATGCAGGGTGGCTAAATGACTGAGAAAGAACATTCCTTCTGAGTAAAATCAGAATAAAGAAAGCTGTAAGGTATCAGATGGTGACAAAGGTAGACAATTCTGTGGCAAATACTCCATGAGAAGAAGAAAAATAATTACCTTCTAGAATGTAAGCTCTTCAACTCTAAGCCAGAGTCTCAGTCAAATTGATTATGAAGGGCTGGCTACAGCTTTTCCAGAAACTACAAGTTATGGTTAGTAATATTATAGATTTGACAATTGTCTTTTCTTAGTGTTCAATTATAAAATCTGAAACTTTACCTGTTTTATAAAGGTGCAATTTTCTAAACTGATTATAACATAATGTAAATATTGTTCCAAAACCAATACAGCAATCTTGTAGCTTTGGAATGCTGACAGCTTTCCTGACAGATCAACAAGGAAGTGGCAAACTGGTTAATTGTGCTCCTCCCATCATTCAATTGTGAGCAAGTATCCAAATTTAGCAAATAAGCAGAATATAGGAATCTCTAAGTGTGTCAAAATATGATGGCAATTAAATTGACATCTCTTCTGCACCTCATTTTTAAAGGAATATATTTTTCAAGGCCTTGACAGTCAAAAACTATTTAGATTATTTATGACATTTCCAATGAGTTAGTAACGTTTTTTATTGCATTACATTTTGCATAATATAATTTGTCACTATTTCTTTATTAAGCTTGTTTTATATTCATAGTTGTCCCACAACACTATATTTTCCTCTTTGTCAGCCCAGAACTTCATTATGAAGGATGAGGTTTTATCGTTTTCCAGCGATGCAAATGTCTACAGTGAATAAGTGTCATTATGCAGGAACAGGAATTTAGTTTTCCTCCATTAACCAGGCAGGCTAATGACTCAACAAGTTTATAGCTTGCCACAAAATTTGATAGATCAATGTGAGTTAGAACAAATGAGAGTGACATGGATGCAAAGATTGGAGAGATGTGATGTTTTTTATTTTTTTCATTTGATGAATTTTCTAACTTTCCTAAACTGAGGTCCAGGTTCCCACTGGATTAATGAATAGGAACCCCTCTGACCTTTTCTTGGGAGAAAGAATAACTTTGGTTCCCTATGGCGAGCAGTTCGACAGGTCACATATTCATTGGCCCAGATCCAATTCAGCATGAGGGCATAGTCAAATAGTGAGAACTCACCCTTACTTCCAAATCAAAACCTCTTCCACACTTCAACTCCTATAGAAGAGAACAACAAGCATGTTCAATTCTAGTGAGTGTAAAGGACGGTTCAAGTGAACTATCCAAGTCTTATTTCTAAATCCAGGAAATCTGAGAGAAGATTAGGCAGGGAAAGTGTTCAGGCACTACATCCTGAACGCATAGCCTAAGACAACCTTTCAGTGTTAGCTAAGACCTACAGATCTTAAATCTCTCACCACTACTATTAATAGAATGTATTTATGGCTTTAGATGAAAGGGAGGGATTAAGAAGGGAGTCAGGAACCATGTGGTCTAGGCTTTTTATGTCTTTACAGTAGTATATTGGTTATTCTAAAACTTTACTGGCATAAAGCAGAGGTGTTAGATGGATATGTGGCCAAAACAAGATGAGACCATTCCAAATTCCAGGGTGTGGGAAAAAGTCATTGCATGGAATATTGACCCCTGGAAAGACGACCCACAAGGAGCAATAGGAAGAGAGCCCCATTTTGGACAATGGGACTTTGTTCTGAAAGTCCAGACCAAGAGGTCACACCCACAAAAACAGGTGCTTAATAGGTACCTGTGGAAGGTCAAGGCAGTCTTCACCCATTGTGCACTTGTACCATGAGCAGAAAAGACCAAAACAAATTCATCATTGGTAGAGTTTTCCCATATCAAAAAGATTTAAAAGTCCACTCATTTTAAAATTATTAATTTTATGTGATTTTACCCAAATTAGAAATAAATGTAAGAGCAGGGAGTGCGGTAGAGTCCACTATAGTTATTGACAAAAAGTAGGCATATTTGATGAAAAAATACAATGAAAAATTATCTAAAAGGAAACATGTATACCTGGGTTTTAGACTGAGTTACCTGAGTAATTAGCAATATGACTTTGAACTTGACTCTTAACCTATGTGGATTTCAAGTTTCTTCTACAAAGGGAAAACTTTAGACTAATTGATGAGCAAGATTTCTTCTAGTTCAAAAACCAAATGAATCTAAGATTCCTTAACCTAAACTCTTAACGTTTTACTCACATATCTGCAAAGGAGTTCCAATAGGTTTTGAAAACATAAAAAAATTAAATATTGATTTATTTGTATACCTATAGAAGTGAAAAAGAAGGGGAAAAATAGAAACTGCCTACATTCTAACATAAAGAAAGTAAATGGTAAATGTCTGTCACTTTTAATAAAAATCTTCCCCATAATCTTTTCTTGAAGGGGCCACAGCAGGTTAGTAAAAACTCATGGGAATCGTTATATGTAAATATTGCTATGGTTTAGATTTAGAAGAATTTTACAAAATTTCAGCCTAAATCAACTTTATTGAGGTAAAATCTACATATAATAAAATTTACACTTAAAAGTATGGATTTTGATGAGTTTTGACAAATGTATACTATTGTGTACCCACCACCATAATCATGACTTAGAAAATTTCATTGCTCAAAAAATGTCCCTTGGACTCCTTTTTCACCCACTCCCCTTGGCAACCCTTGGCAACTACTTAGCTGCTTATTATCTTTAGAACTCTGCCTTTTCCAGAATGTTGTATGAATAGAACCAAACATTAGGTACACTTGTGTGTACGGCCTCTTTCACATTGCATAATGCTTTAGTGACTGATTCATGCTGTTGAGTGTATTAATAGTTTTTCCTTTTTATTTCTGAATAATATTCCAATCTATGGATGCACTACTTTTTTTAAACCAGTTGACGGACATTTGGGCTGTTTTTCTGTTTCTGGCTATTATGAATAAAGCTGCTATGAACATTTGAGTGAGCACAAGTCTTTATGTGGATATATATTTTCAGTTCTTTTTTGCAAACACCTATAAGCAGAATTGGCAAGTGTACGCTTAACTTTGTGAGAAACTGTCAAAATACTTTTCATAGTGACTATGTACCATTTTGTGTTTTCACCAAAAATGTATAAAAGTTCCAGTTTCTCCTGATCATTTCCATTACTTTGTGTTGTCAGGTTTGGAGGGTTTGGCTGTTGTCTGTTTCATTGCTGTGGTTTTTAAAAATTTTATTGCCATTCTAATATGTATACAGAGGTATCACTGTTGTTTTAATTTGCATTTCTGTAATGTCTAATAATGTTGAGCATCTTTTCAGTGCTTCTTGGCATTCATATATTTTTCTGGAAAAGTGTGAGTTTGAATTTTTCCCCAAATTTTTGTTGCTGTTGAAGTTGCTTTAATATTGAGTTGTTTTTAAATATAGGTATATATATTATGAAAATAAAGTTTATATCAAAAATATGCTTTGAAAATATTATCTCCCTGTGCATGGCTTGCATTTTCATTTTCTTAATGGTGCCTTTAAAATGCAAAAGTCTTTAATTTTGATGAAGGTCAACTTACTAATTGTTTTCTTTTATGATTTTTGCTTTTCTGTTCTACTTAAGAAATTTTTGCCTCATCCAAAGTCAGTAAGATATCCTTCTACATTTGCTTTTAGAAGTTTTATAGTTTCAGCTCTGACATTCAGATTTATGTCATATTTCAAATTAATTTTTGTGTGTGAAGTGAGGAGTTGAATTTATTTTTTATTTTGCATATGAAAATTCAATTATTTCACATATTTGTTGAAAAGTTCATGCTTCCATATATAATCACCTTTGCAACATTGTCAAAAATCAGTTGTCCATATGGGTGGGTCTGTTTATGGACTCTCCATTCCATTCCATTGATTTCTCTGTCTAACATGATGACAATATCATACTGTACTGATTACTGTAGCTTTATAATGAGTATAAAGTTAGGTATTTGGGGCCCTATGAATTTGTTCTTTTTTCAAGTTGATTTGGCAATTCTAGGTACTTTGTATCCCCATATGAATTTTAGAATCAGTTTGTCAGTTTCCTCAAAAAAAGAAAACTTCCAGGATTTTGACTAGAATTCCATTCAATAATAGATGAAGGAGGGGAATGTTGACATCTTAGCAATATTGAATCTTTCAGTTCATGATAGGGCATATGTCTCCATTTATTAAAGTCATCATTAATAACTCAAAAATATTTTATGGTTTTCACCAATGAGGTCTTTCACATATATTGTTAACTTCCTCTGGAGATATTTTACATTTTTGATGCTACTATGTATGGTAACTTTTAATTTCCATTTTCAAATGCTTATTGTTATTATATGAAATGAAATTTCATATTGCATTTCATATACTATTGCATTTCATATACTAACATGTATATTGGTCCTGTATTCTGAGATCTTACCATACACACTAATTCTAGTATTTTTTGTGGTAGATTCTTGAAAAATTTCTATAGATGATGTTCTCTGCAAATAAAGTTAGCTTAACTTTATCTCTTGAAATTTCTATATCTTTGTATCTTTTCCTAGTATTTTTCCACAAACTAGGATATTCACTAAAATGTTGTAGTGAGAATGGATGAACCCATCTTGTTCCTGTGTAAAGCCTTAAGTATTATGTCAGCAATAGTTGTTTTTTTTAATAAGTGTCCTTTATCATGTTGAAGAATTTTATTTCTATTAGTAGATTAATAAGAGTTGTTATTATGAATGAGTGTTGAATTTGGAAAAATGCTTTTTGTACATTAGTGAGGTGATCATGTGATGTTTCCATAATCCTTAATGTGTTGAAATATCCTTTAAATGTGATATTATCATTTATTTTCTTCTGATTGTTTTAAGCTTAAATTGCTCTTCTTTTTCTGGTTTCCCAAGTTGGAAGCTTAAATTACTTAGATTACTTAATTTAGATTACTAAATTAATACTTAATTTAGATTACTAAATTACTTAAATTAATTAGATCTTCCTTTTTTTCTAATATAGGCATTCAATTATAGGCACAATTATTTGTGTTGATCTGTATCTATATTTAAATTACATTTCCTGTAGACAACCTAGTTGGGTTTTATATTTTTATCCACTCTGATGGTTTCTTTCTTTGTTTTATTTAGAGACCATTTACTTTAAAGTGATTATTGATATCTTTGGATTATTGATATCTTTGGATTAATATTTTTGTGTGTAATTATTTTCTATTTGTTGAGCTTTTGTCTTTTTTTATCTTCCCCCTTTTCTTCCTTATTTCGTTTTAATTAAACATTTTACATAATTCCATTTTTTCTCCTCTCTTACTCTGTCAATTATACATTTTTTTAAAAATTTTAGTGGTTACTCTAAAGTTTGTAATATACGTTTATAGCTAACCAAGTCTACTCTCAAATAATATTAGACTATTTCATGTGCAGTGCATATACCTTATAACATCATATCCTAAATTCATGCATCCCATCCCTTATAACATTCCTGGCATTCATTTCACTTAGACAGAAAATATACAAAACATTTTCAGCCATATACTACACAATATGTTTATAGCCATGTACTCTACCCAATACATTTTTACTATTGTTATTTGAACAAAAAGATTATCTATTAGATCAGTTAAGAATACGAAAAATACTATTTTACCTTCATTTATTCCTTCTAGGAGCTTCTTTGTTGCTTTTTGTAGATCTGAGCTTCTGACCTACATCATTTTCCTTCTCCCAAAAGAACTTCCTTTCATGTCCTTCATTTCTTATAGAAGTCAGATCTTCTGGAGATGCATTCCCTGCTTTGGTTTGTCTGATAAAGTGTTTATCACTCCTTCACATTTAAAGGATAATTTCACTTCATATAGAATCCTAGATTTTTTTCAATATTTTAAAAAATCCACTCCACCCTCTTCTTGCTTATCTGGTTTCTGATGAGAAGTTCAATGTAATCCTTGTCCATTTCTTTATAGGTAAGATTTTTTTCTCTATTTGTTTCCATATTTTCTCTTTGTCTTTAGTTTTCTGAAGTTTGAATATGATAAAGCCAAGTGTCAATCATTTGCTAGTAACTGGCTTGGAGTTCTGAATTTTCCAGATGCATGGTTTCAAATCTGTCACTACTTTTGGAAAATTCTCATCATTATTAACACAGGTATTTCTTTTGCTCCTCTTTCTCTTTCTTCTCCTTCTCATATTCCAACTACACATACACTATACTTTTTATAATTTTTCCACAGTTCTTGGATATTCTTTTCTATGTTTTTAAAATTGTTTTATTTTTAATTATTATGGGTACATAATAGTTGTGTATTATAATATGGTACATGCAATGTTTTAAAAAAAGCATATGATGTGAATTAATCAAATTGGGGCGATTGGAGTATCCATTACCTCAGGTATTTATCATTTCTTTGTGTTAGGAACATTCTGATTCCACTCTTTTAGTTATTTTAAAGTATAACACAATGTATTGTTGATTATAGCCTACTTTGCTGTACTATCAAATTGTTTTCCTCTTTGCTGTATAAATTGAGATTTTCTATTGACATATCCTCAAACTCATTGATTCTTCCCTTGGCTGTGTCTGGTCTACAGACCAGCCCACCAAAGGTAATCTCCATTTCTGTTACAGTGTTTTTGCTTTCTAGCATTTCCTTTTGATTCTTTTTTATAGTTTATGTCTCTGTTTGCATTACCCCTCTGTTCTTGCATGTTGTCCACCTTTTCAATTAGAATCCTTAACATTTTAACCATGTGCTTAATATGATAATAATTTTCCTACCTGATAATTCCAAAATCTATGCCATATTTGAGTCTGGCTATGATGCTTGCTTCATCTGTTCACAGTGTGTTTTTTCCTTGTGTTTTAGCAAGCCTTGCAAATTTTTGTTGAAAATAGGACATGATGTAACAGGAACTAAGGTACATATGTCTTTAATGTAAAGTTTTATGCTAATTTGGAGAAGAGCTGGACTATGTTTAATGTTTACTATAGCCATAGGTGGTACTTAGTTTCTTCTAGTGTGCTTGTTTTTCTGTTTCATTTTGGTTTTCTTTGTTTGTTTGTTTGTTTTCTTCCTTGTTGTTTTTCAGGTTCCCTAAAAACTCCGTATAAAAATCTGCATCTTCTAGCTATTTCCATTATAATTCATTGTTATTATACTGGAACACTGCCACAGTGATAGTCAAATGTGGGGAGGGTAAGTGTTGTATAATCATCTTTGATTGAATCTCTACCTTGAAGTGGGCCCAAGTTGCTGGACTGTAGCATTCAGAAGTGTTTCCTGGATTTTTTTTTTTTTTTTTCCTTTTTGGTGAGATGGGAGGGCTGGAAGAAGCTAGAATTGGCTAACTGCACTTACCCCAGATACATAAGGCTCTGGTAAAAACCACTTCTCTTAGTAATCCTTTGTACAGAGAACACTTTGGGTATATTTCAAAGTACTTACTTTTCCCTTCCCCCTACCTAAAACACAAGGGGAATTTTTCTGAGCTCTTTACCTTGAGAATTTAGTGGAGTCTTCAAAGTAAAACCCCACAAAACTGCAGAGCCACCTGAACACTGGGCCATGCAGAAGTCTCTCAGTCTCAAACTAATCCACATACAGGCTCTGGCAACTCATCAAAATTGTCACATAACTGTTCCCACCAGTTTATGGCACCAACAGCTCCCACTCCAGGTAAGCCAAGCTCCGTATTTGCATGTCTACCTAAATCTTGGTATGGGGTTTGCCTATGACTTTAATACTGTAAAAGGTATAAGAAAAGTTGTTGATTTACAGTTCGTTCAGCTTTTTTCTTGTTGTAAGGATGAGATTGGTATGTTGGAGTTGAAACCAGAAGAAATATTTGTCTTTGTAATTCAGTTCCTTTTTTCTATTACTCTCTTTTAATGCAATCCATTAGTCTGGTTTTGGTGTCAGACTAATAATGCTGGCCTCAAAAAGGAGCTGGGATGTGTACCCTCATTTTCTACTTTCTGGATGATTTTGCATAGAATTTAGATAATTTCTTTCTTAAATATATGGTAGCCATCTGGGCCCAGAGATTTCCCTTTTGAAAGTTTAGATAATGGAGAATTCAGTTTATTTAACAATTATAGTTACTCAAATTATCTATTTCTTTGTTAATTTATATTTGTTAAAGAATTTCATCCAATTCATCTACATTCTTAAATATTTTGGCATGAAGTTGTTGATAGTATTTCCTTTTTATCTTTTTAATAACTGCAGATGTGTAGTGATTCTCTTTATCTCATTCCTGGTATTGGTAATTTGTGTCTTCTCTCTTTTTTGATGATGAATATGGCTAGATTTTTTATTAAATGTCCAGTTCCCCCTCCACATACACTGTTTTTCTCTCTTTGTGTAGTGAAGAATTCATGTTATCCAAAGAGAAACTGGCCTTTGTCCTCAGCTACTGAGAGATCTTCTCTAGGCCCTGGGAATACCATGCTTAATAAGAGAGTTGTTGCTCATCTGGGACCTTTGACCACTGGTCATTCTAAGAATGTGATTTATAAAATGTGGGCTATGTTGCACTTGCCTACCCTCCTGAGAAACAAGAGACCTCAGGTATCAGCCTGACCTCCAGAAGGGCCTGGACAAAAGGTCTCCTGTGTAAGCAGGGTATGACTGAGCCTCCATTAAAAACTCTGGACACCAAAGGCTCGGGTGAGCTTCCCTGGCCGGCAGCACTTCCTGTGTATTGTCTCACATCAAAGCTAGCATAGTAAATTGTCTGTCACCCAGACCCCACCCTATGTGAGTCCTTTTTTAGCTGATTTTAATCTGTATATTTTCCAGATAATAAACCCTAACCATGAGTACAATAGCTTTCTTGGAGTCCTTCAAGTGAATTATGGAAATGAGGATGCTTTGGGGAAGCCTCTGACCTTGCAATTGATGTCAGAAGTAAGGGTGACCTTACTCCATGCCCTCATTTGCAGGTGGCTAAAAGCTCGCATGATGTTGCTTTACTGATTTCTGTTTTATTTACTTCTGTTCTTATTTATTTATTTCCTTCTACTTCAGGTTTTATTTACTCTTTTTTATTACTTTTAAGGTAGAAGATTGGATAATTGATTATATGCCTTTTTCTTTACTAATATGTGTATCTTATTCTATAAATTTCCCTTTACTAGTGCTTTAGATGCAGCCCACATATGTTAATACGATAGAGGGTTTTCTTAATTAACAAAAATATTTTCTGATTTGTATGGATATTTCTTCTGTAATTCATGGGTTACTTATTAGCTGGTTGCTTCATTTTCAAATATTTGAGTATCTTCAGATATACTTAGGTTTTTTTCTAGGATAATTCTTTTATGGTCAAAGAATATTATTTCTATAATTTCAATCCCCTTAAATGTATTAAGACTTATTTTGTGGTTCAGAATGTGGTCTTTCCTGATAAATGGATTGACTCTTTGATCATTAAAAAATGTCTCTATATCTAATAACATTTTTATTTTAAAATATGTTTTGTCTGTTATTAGTGTAGCTATGCCAGCTCTCTCACGATTATAGCTTGCATGGTATCTCTTTGTCATCTTTTTACTTTACACATATTTGTATCTTTGAATCTAAAGAGCATTTTAGTGACAACATATACTTGGATCTTGTTTTTAATCCAGCCTGACAATCTCTGTCTTTTGATTGGATTGTTTAGTCCACTCACAGTTAACATTATTATCAATATTGTTGGATTTATATCTCTCATTTTACTTTTTATTCTACATGTCACATGTCTATTTTGCCCCACTATTCCTCTTTTACTACATTCTTTTGCATTAAGTGAATATTGTCTAGTAAAACATTTTAATACTTTTAATTTTTTTCTATATGTGTAAGTGATTTCCTTAGTGGTTGCTCTAGGACTTATCAGAATGTACATCTTATCAGAATGTACTTAAGATTTATACTTGCCCATCAATACAAAGTGGATTAATAAAATGTGGTATATGTATACCATGGAGTAGTAGTCAACTCTAAGACACAATGGTGATATAGCACATCTTGTATTTTCCTGGACAGAGCTGGAACCTATACTACTAAGTGAAGTATCCCAGGAATGGAAAAACAAGCACCACATGTACTCACCAGCAAATTGGTATTAACTGATCAGCACCTAAGTGGACACATAGGAATTACATTTATTGGGTATTGGGCAGGTGGGAGGGGGGAGGAGGGCATACATAATGACTGAGATGTCCACCATCTGGGGGATGGTCACGCTTGAAGCTCAGACTTGTGGGGGGAGGAAGGGGCAAGGGCATTATACACAACATTAAAATTTGTACCCCCATAATATGCTGAAATAAAGATATGTGCTGAAAAGAAAAGAATGTACTTAAGATTTATACTAACTAAATTCCAGTGAGATCTAGAAATGCTACTTCTTTATATTACTTTTCTCCCTTTTAGTGATATTATTATTGTATACATCATATCTTTTCATGTTACAAACTCGACAATACATTGTTATCATTATTACTTTACATAATTTCATGTCGGTTAAAGGAGTTTACAAATAGTAAATGTAATATGTTCATAACAAACTCATTTTCCATACATTTTCTTTCTCTGTCAGTCCATGTTTTGCTTGATGGCACCATTGCCACGAGCAGGTGATGCCAGGCATCACCTTGGGTGCCTCCTTTACCCTGGTTTCCAATAACACATCAGTCGAGAAGCCCCATTTCTGCTACCGTCAATACACTCCCACCGCCAGAGTCATAGTACAGACTCAGCATCAAATAAGTAATTGCCTCAACCTTAGACTCAACACCAGTTCCTTCTCTATATTGCCCCATTCATTAATGACTTCTCTAAAGCACGAATCTGATTAAATCAGCCTCCTACTTAAAGTCCCAAATACTTTCACTTGATATACAAGGTCTACATAATACATTTCTATCCCACCTGCCACTTCACTCCAGCTCTTTGCCTGGGTCTCCATCCTCCCTTACTCGCCGTAACTAAAACATGACACACTCTCAAGAATCTTAGCTGACATTCATGCCTTTCTCTTCCTGTCTTTGATGCTCTGATCCCAATTCTCTGCTGATAGACTCTTTTATGGTCTAAGAAATACCTCAGATGTGGCTTTTTCTTTTGGAACTTTTTAATTTTATGATTGGTCCAGGAATTCATCTTTCTTATATATTTTAATAATTATTTGTAAGCATATTCATCATGGCATTCACTGTATGAAATTATTACTATATACTTGTGCATTTATCTTCTCCCCTCCCATCCCCACTTTATGCTCTGAGTGCTCCTAGCTCTGAGACACTAAGTTGTTCTTAGAATGCCAACAAGTCGATGTTCAGTAAATATTTGTTGAAAATGGACAAATTAGCAATCAATTTAAAGGTAATAGAACAAATGTTGTCTTCCTAATGCTACTCTGCCACAGTGCGATACTGAGGATATCTGTACTTCTTTGGAATGAACTATATTCTGCTAGATATTTATCAAAATTCTTCTTTGAAAATGTCTCCTAGGTTTTATGGATTTCATCTCTACATTCTATCTCTGTGCTAAGTTAATCACCGATTTACGTAAGATTACAAAAGCTTTAATCTGCAATCTTAAAGTGGCATTAGAGAAAGAAACACATAGGATTTGATTTGCTATAATCATGTGTAACCATTCTATAATTGGGCCATATTAATAGAATCTAGATTGAGATTGGTTGCTAGCACTATTTGCAACAAAAGAAATGAGGTTTTCAAGTAGAATATACAATACTGAATTTTACAAAATCAAGAAAAAGCATTTACTAGCCGTGGATTGGAGTGCAGAAAGTTCCACATATTAACATAAGCAAAATGAGGTTTCTGGCCTTAGGCATCAAATTCAATCATTTCATCTCTCCAAGTAGCTCTTTCTTTATTTTAATATCCCCACAGGCACACACTCACAAGGATAGAAATGATGGGAGTGATTTTGAATTTTAAATCCAAATCAAAGTCTAAATGGAGTACAGAATACAATATTTAGCATACTAGGCTTAGCATCGTAGCTTTTAAGTTTTAAAATGAAAGGATCTATTAAAAATTACAACAGAATAATGTTTACTTATTAAAGTTTCTAATATGATTTGGCCTTTGAATTTTAGGCACCAAACTTAAATATGGAAAGTAAACCAGTATACCTAGAGATACCACTCTTATCACAAAACTATAATTATTATAAGCACTGTTACCTCAGCCCTCTGTGCAAGTTAACCAATTAAACACTACATATAAACATATATAAATATAATCTCTTAATAAGTTTAATTTAATAAAAAATGAACATAACTGACCATATAAAACAAAATATATAAAAATTATGCACCAATACGAGCAAAATGGGGCATTTAGCTGAATATTTACAGTATCTCAAAAAGTTGGGTAATTACAGTAGATTATATATTATGTACAATTATATCAGAAAACGAAACAGAAATTGGAAAGCCCACTCCGTACTTCAAATGACATGATATCTGTACAAAGAAATGTCATGAAATCAACTCACTTGCAACATCACAAACAGGCTAATCTAATTAGATGTAGCTATTAACAAATTTCTCTACTCCTAAAAAAACATCTGGTGATTTCTCACTACCTATGAACAAATTTCATATTTCTTATCCTGATATTTAAGGCCATTCAGTCATTCTAGTGGTTAGAACCTTGTACCTTATCTATTTTCCACAGCTTTATCTTTAGATATTTTGTATATGAGACTAGTGACTATGTAAAGTAAAAAAGAGAAGTTCAGAGTAGTTCCAAGAAAATAATATCTATTTCTACATAAAAGATAAAATCCAAAGGAAAACATCTTTAAATCCACACTAAACACAGCAGTTTTTGATTAGAAGCTGGGAACATATCATGAAATTACGTTCCAAGGTCGAAGTAATAGTATTTATGTACTTATTCAACCATCTCCTCCAGCTGTCAAAAACCATCCTCACACAACCACCCTGTCCCCACTACCATATTTTTGTGTCCTAATCTAAAATAAAAGCCTCCATGTAGGTAGTGTATTTGAAAAGTGATCCTAGAGAGCAAGAATAAGGTCTCAGGGTAGTAAAAGATGTAAGAAGGGAATGACAATAAAAGGATGTGTATTCTGTTAGCCATTGCTGGGGCCACTGATGTTCAAATCCACAGGGACCTTTTGAAGGGCTTGTGAAATAAGTCACAGAAATGACTTCCGGGGGACCAAAACTAGAAGCACATACCCATTGGTTCAGCAGTCAACGGCGGACACACTCCTGAGTTGTCCAGGCTTAAGTGTTTAAAGGGATCCCATAGGCACCAGTACCTTAGTGTCAGAAGAACCCTAGGAAAGGACGGGAAGGGTGAACAATATCTGTGCAGAGCATGTCACTATCTGTGCAGAAACCGGCTTCCATAACAGTGACTGAAGTAAGAGATGGGGATGAGGGGGCTGATGCACATGCTATATAGTTGAGCATATTAATTAACCATCACTTGTTGTTATGGTTACAGACATGCAACTAGAAAATTGGAAACATCATCAACATCAATCTACAATTGGATACATTATATAAACCTCTTCATAGCCTCTAAGAAAATATAGCATCCACTAGCACCTGCTATGTTAGGCACGCTAGGCAAATCACAAATACTAATAAAATGTATTATATAAATGAAAATAAATTTTTGCATTCAGGGTTGGGCTTACCTAGTGATAAGATCCAAATTTATGTGTATATTGGAAAGCCCTGTAACAGATGGATGAGACATTGGGCAATCTGGACATAAATCCCACTCTATTAATTACATGATGGTGGAGAGGTAATATTATCTGTAAAATTGAGAAAATACCTAACAGCTAAGGATTATGCAGAGACAATTTTTTTTCTAGGACACAATAAACTAGCACCAAAAAACAGTTCCTGTAGCTAAATAAATGACATTTTGTATTAGTATTCTGATAAAAACATAAATAAAATGTAAACAAAACATTATTGGTCTTTTAAGGTTGTATAAGAAATCTTAGTCAAGGAAGACATTAGATTTGAAAGTCTTTGATAGAGAACCTGATAATAAAACACATTAATCTGATAAGATGCAAATATCAAATGCAGCTGTGTCTATCAACATTCATTCATTTATTTATTTACTTATTTATTCAATGCTATATAGCAGGCACTGTGTTTGCTGTTAGCCAGTAGAGAACAAAGCAGAGACTGTAACCTCCTAAATCCTATAGTTCAGATGGGGAGAGAGATGCTGGACAAATAATCACATGAATCAATCTGTAATTGATTAGGACAGATGATATGGAGAAAATGAGTAGCACGACACTGCATGTTATACAGGCAGCAGAGGAAAGGGCCTATGAGGAAGGGACTAGACTGCAGGCATCCTCAAACTACCACCCGGGCCACATGCAGCCCACTGAGGACATTTATCTGACCCGCTGGGTGTTTTTGCAGCCGCTACCTGTCCTGCTTAGTAGCTCACTCGCCCAGGGCCCACAGTGT
The DNA here is from genome assembly GCA_008750895.1 of Mirza zaza. Classification (NCBI taxonomy): domain Eukaryota; kingdom Metazoa; phylum Chordata; class Mammalia; order Primates; family Cheirogaleidae; genus Mirza; species Mirza zaza. Next base: position 45,188 of record VSMD01071525.1, on the reverse strand, counting down.
GCATGTGTGGAATGTGCGCCGCACTCTCCAACGGCCCTCCAATGGTCTGAAGGACAGTGAACTGGCCCCCTGTTTTAAAGTTTGAGGACCCCTGGACTAGAGTGTAGATTACCTATTTCGCTATTGCAAATTATGTGCCTTTTTCATTCTTTGATACAAAAAGATAATAATTTGTGGTTTTACCTTGCTTTCCCCTGATTAATAATGCAGAGGTGAATCTTCTCCTACATTTACCAGATAACTTCTTCTAATTGTTATTAGAGTATTTCATCCTCATATTTTTGCCCTTTTCCCTGTTATATAGTATGTTTTCTTCTCAATAGTATGAAGGTAATCTTTATATGTTCTTTGTGCATGTTATCTAAGTAGAAAATGTTTTCTCAATGTTTTCTATCACTTTGATTTTAAGTATGTTTATGCAGATTTTGTCACACAGAACATTTTAATGTATATGCAATCAACCACATCAGTGTTTTATTTACAATATCGCACTTATATTTTGTTACCAAAGGTCTTCATTTTCCCTGAGGTTATAAAATTATTTTCCCAGTTATTTCTATTATGTTCACAATTTGAAGTGTTTATATTTATTCTTTTTTCTTGTTTAGACTTTATGTCATATATAATACACTATAAGGCTCCTATTTTCTGTTTTCACATGGATAATCAGTTTCCCCAACATCGTTTATAAAATTATCCATTCTTTCCCTAGTAATTTGAAATATCATCCCCATCATCTGTATGCAGATGCATTGCCCTAGCTACCTCTTTATTTATTAATTAATGTTATTTTAATTCTGTGGTTTTTCACTGTATTTTTCTATATGATAGTACAAAGCCTCCCTTATTGCTCACCTCTTATTAATGAGTTTTATTGGCTATTCTCACACATTTTATATTTTAGATAGATTTTAGGATTAGCTTATCACAATCCATTAAAATCATGTCATGATATTGAATGAGATTGCAGTTCAATTTTGGGAAAACCAATATATTTTGTAATTCTAAACACTCCTACCCAGAAGAATGCTATGTGTTTGGAAAACTTTTTGTTAAATTTCTCTTTATATGTTTGAAATTCTCAGACACTTGCCATACATTAATGAATTTTTGTCTAATTCAGGAAAGAATGTGAATAACACATTGTCACTCTTAACTTTTATTTCTAACAAATCACACAGATATATTTATTTGCCCATTTTCAAAAGATATGTTTGACATCATTGCAAGAATGAAAATGTATAATGCTTAAATGCTCCCTGTGTAAAATCTCTGTTTATGATTGTACTGTTTTGCTATTTATTTTTGTTATTTAAGAATCGAGACATATGGTGACTTTCAAAATGGTGGTGTGAAGAGCTTGGTAACAAAACAATCATTTAACTGCCAAAATTTATGAAAAATGAACCAATTATTTAAAGTCTTTTGAAATTGACCTAAGGGCATATAGCAAATGTGAAACAAGGACTATCTTTTGCATTCGAATCACAACCTGCTCCTGATGCCACCTCCCAAATCGGTAAAAATGCAGAACTAGTCTGAGCAAGAGTGACCACAAGATGGGTCTCCCACTGCCTCTAGCTCTCTGTCTGGGGCTACAGTTTCAAGTCAGGAGAGGCAGCTGGCATGTCTCATCCCACTAGCTCCATGTTGCAGAAGCTCTATTCTAAGCAGACATGGCAGAGAGGACTGGTGGATCCTTCCACCACCCAGTCCTTACTTGTACAGTGAATCCTCTACCACATGAAAGGCTAAAAATACTGGGCCTAAATCAACCCCACCTTAGGCTGATCATAGAATGTAAGTTCTACTTTCAGATGCCCCAGGGCCACCATTCCCACCCTGTGCTCCATTCATAGGGCAGGCTTTTCACTCCAGGAGAAAAGGATTATTATTCCCACCACCAGCTCTATTGTAGTGGTGTGCACAGATTGTGCCCAGAGGAAGATGTAGGCCATAAGTACAAAGAATTTTGAAGCTCTCTCTAAGAAGACTAAATTTATTTGAAGCAAAGACTGGTGAAGTCCATGCCAAAGGGCACTGTCAAAAACAATAATAGGGGGCCAGGCACCGGTGGCTCACACCTGTAATCCTACCAATTTGGGAGGCAGAGGCAGGATGATTGCTTGAAGCCAGGAGTTCAAGACCCACCTGAGCAAGAGCAAGAACCTGCCTCTACAAAAACTAGAAAAATTAGCCAGACATTGGCAGCATGTACCTGTAGTCTAAGCCACTCGGGAAGCTAAGGCAAGAGGATCACTTGAGCCCAGGAGTTTGAGGTTGCAGTGAGCTATGACTCCACTGCACTCTAGCCTGAGAAATAGAGCGAGACACTATCTGAAAAAAAAACCAAAAAAACGAAACAATAATATTAGAGATCTTGATGGTGAGCAGCTAAGAGGAGGTGTGTAGCTCTATGATACTTCTATTAACAATAGAAAAAGTAGACCAGCTAGAGATTTCACAGAGCAAACCAGGGAAAGAGACGATAAAAAAAGAGCCCTCCTGGGACCAGAGGAAGATCAAAGACAAGAAACACTCAGCCCCTCGAAAAGGGCCTTACTTTAATTGGATCAGATTATTAAGTATTTTATGTTCTAGGATGTTGTCAAAAACAATAGCTCAATCAGCTACCAATTAGTGTGTCACACAGCTGAGTGCGATACCAGTAGGAACAGAGTAGCCAGAAACTTAACTGGGAAATCAAAGAGACTGGCAGTCACAGAGAACACAGCTAAAACCACTGTCCTCCCTGGTGGCCAGGCAGACTTTGTACATGCCCAGGACTGCATGCTCTGTGAAATGACATCAGAAGTCGTGCACTGCTGGGAATATAATTGACTTAATCCAGCACAAGCCACCAGACAAATACAGAAGCAAACAAGAGCCAGCCTCAGGGGTGTTAGTATCCAGAGTTGCTACAATGTGTTATCTAAAATGTATGGTCTTCAACAAAAAAAATTACAAGACATGCAAAGAAACAAAAAGGTGTGTTTCCTACACAAGAATCACTGAGAATGTAACAAAAAATGTTTAAAAATCATTAGTAGGATTAAAATGGCACACTAGAAAATATTGACTAAATATAAAAGAAAGAAGAGAGGAGCAAAAAAGCAAGAGATATACAGAAAATAAAAAGGGAAATAGTAAATACAACTCCAACCATATTAATAATATCATGAAACATTAATGAATTAAACAATCTAAAGACAGATTATTGTTAGATTGGTTAAAATAAATAAGAACAAACTAGAAGACAAACTTTAAATACAGAGATACAAATAGGCCGAAAGTAAAAGCATGGAAAAAACATATACAAGTGCAATCATGAGAAAGCAGGAGTGACTGTATTAATATTAGACAAAATAAATTTTAAAAGAAAAATGTTAGATACAAAGAGGGACATTTTTAATAATCAAAAGGCAATCAAAATACATGAAGCAAAACTAAATCAAGCTAAAGAGAAAAATAAACAATTCAACGACAATAGTAAGATAATTCAATATACTATTATCAATAAGGGATAAAACAACTAGGCAGAAGATCAAAAAGGAAATAGAGACTTGAACAACAGCATAATCCATATACATATAGCAAACTAGACTAGAACACTCCGCTCAACAATACCAGAATACCCATCTTCTCAAGTGCACCGGGGACATTCTTCAGGATACACCATATGCTGAGTCATAAATAAGCTTCAATAAATTTAAAAGGATTTGATTATGCAAATTATGTTCTACAACTATAATGCAATTAAATTAGAAATCAACAACAGAAAGACACTTGGAAAATTCACAAATATGTGGAAATTAAACAATACAATCCTAAAGAAACAATGAGTCAAAGAAGATATCACGGGGAAAATTAGAAAATACTTTGATATAAGTTAAAATTAAAACTCAACATCACAAAATACATACAACTAAAGCAAGATTTAAAGGGAAATTTATACCTATAAACACTTATTAGAAAAATAAAACAAAATCTCAAATCCATAACCTAACCTTCTACGCTAGCACTTATGATCAATTAATTTTCAACACTGCTTGTGCTGAAACAGGTAGGTAAATACATGCCAAAAACTAGGCTCTCTACCTCATGCTATACCCAAAAATTAATCAAAAGTGATTCACAGACCTAATATAAAACCTAAAACTGAAAAACTCTTAGCAGAGGATATATGAGTAAATATTCATCGTCTTATGCTAAAGTAGAAAAACACCAAAAGCATAAGCAACAAAAGAAAAGATTAAGTAGGACTTCATCAAAACTAAGAGCTTTTGTGCTTCAAAGGACCACCAGGAAAGTGAAAAGACAATCCATAGAATGGGAAAAACATTTACAAATGATATATCTGATAAGGGACTTTTATCCAGAATATAGGAAGCTATTTTACAATGCAATAATAAAAAGAACAACAACAACAACAAAAAAAAACTTAAAATTAAGAGGGGATCTGAATAGACATTTCTCCAAAGAATATACAAATGATCAATGAGCACATGAAAAGATGTTTTAGGGAAATGCAAATAAAAGCCATAATAGAATATCACCTCACGTTCTCTAGGATGGCTATAATAAAAGATGACAAGTGTTAGCAAAGATGTAGAGAATTTGGAACCCTCATCATTGTTTGAAGGAATGTAAAATGGGGCAGCTGTTTTTTTTTTTTTTTATTTTTTTTTTAAGAGTCTGGCAGTTTCTTGAAGCGCTAAACATAGAGTTACTGTATGATTCGGCAATTCTGCTCCTTAGTATATACCCAAATGAAATGAAAGCATGTATCTATGCAAAATCCTATGAGTGTGTTCATATTAATAGCAGCATTATTTATAATAACAAAAATGGCAAAACTGGCTATTAACTGATGAACGGATAAACAAATTTTGACATATCCATCCAATGGAATGTTATCTGTCAATAGAAAGGAATGAAATAATGATGCAAAATAGATGAACCTTGTAAAATTATGGTTCATGAAAGAAGTCAGTCATGTAAGACTATATGATTCCATTCACATAAAGTGTCCAAAATATACAAATCTACAAAGGTAGAAACTCGATTATTGTTTGCCACAAGATTTGGGGAGCAGGGATCAATGATGGTGATGGTTGTGCAATTCTGTAAATGTACTTAAAAAGACTGAACTATACACATTAAATGAGTCATCTATATGGTATGCAAATTACATATAAACCTACTTTTTAAATGTTCTGGGGTTACTGCCTTCACCTTCAAAAAAAGGATTTTTAAACAAAACCAAAACCAAAATCATTAGGCATTATGGCTTCTGAAAACATATTCTTTCTTAATCACTAGGCTCTATTGTTTATTTTTAGGTGGAAATTTCTTAATATAGTTAGAGCTTATTTTTTATTAAAATAAAATTCACTATTTTTTACCATTTTAACATGTCCAATTCATTGACTTCCAGTACTTTTATAATGTTGTACAACCATCACCACTATATAATCACAGAACATTTTCATTAGAACAAAAAGAAACCCCATAACCATTAAGGAGTTATTCTCCATTCTCCCCTCCTCTAACCCTAATCTGCACTCTTTCTTTATGGATTTGTTTATTCTGAACTTTCCATACAAGTGGAATTATACAATAAGTGCCCTTTTGTGTCTGGCTTCTTTTACTTAGCACCATGTTTTCAAGGTTTATCCATATTGTGACATGAATCAGTACTTCATTACTTTTTATGACTAAATAATATTCCATTTTCTGGATATACCACATTTGTTTTTCCATTCATCAGTTGATAGATATTTGGGTTGAATCCACTTTTTTGGCTATTATAAATAAGGCTACAATAAGCATTTATGTACAAGTATTTTCCCAATATTTTTGTATCTTGGTAAAATATACATAGCATACAAATTTATCATCTTAACCATTAAGTATATAGTTCAGTGGTATTAAATACTTTATAATGTGTAACCATCATCATCATTCATTTCCATGACACTTTTTATCTTATAAAACTGATACCCTATACCCATTAAACAATAACTCTCCATTTCCCCTCTCCCCACCAGCCCTTGGCAACCACCCTTCTATGTTCTGACTCTGAGCATTTCATGTTAGTGGAATCATACACCATTTGTCTTTCTGTGACTGGTATTTCATTTAGCATAATGTTTTCAAAGTTCATGCATGTTCTAGCATATTCAGAATTTCCTACTTCTTAAGGCTAAATAATATTCCACTATATCTGTACACCATAGTTGGTTTATCCATTCATTCATTCATAGGCACTCGGGGTGCTTTCATCTTTTAACTATTGTAAATAATGCTGCTATGAACATGTATGGACAAAAAGTCTGTTTGAGTCCTGCCTTCAATTATTTTGGCTATATATTCAAAAGTAGAGTTCCTAGATCATATGGTAATTCTATTTTTAATGTTTTGAGGAACTAGCAAACTGTTTTGCATAGTAGCTGTTATCATTTTACATTCCCGCCAAAGTGGGAAGGGATTCCAATTTACCTTCTTTGGAGAAATGTTTATTTAAGTCCTTTGAATATTTTGAATTGGATCGTTTTGTTCTTGTTGAGTTTTAGGAGTTCTCTATATATTCTGAATATTAATCTCTTATCAGATATATGATTTGCAAATAGTTTCCCTTACTCTGGATTGCCTTTTTTCTCTGTTGATACTGTTTTTTGATATACAAAATTTTTAAAATTTTTATGAAGCTCACAATTTGTCTATTTCTCTTTTGTTGTTTTTTCCTATGGTGTCAGATGCAAGAAATCACTGTCAAGTCCAAATTCATGAAGATTTTGCTGTATGATTCTTCAAATAGTTTATAGGTATAGGCCTTACATTTAGTTCTTTCATCCACTTTGAGTGACTTTTTAAAAATATATGCTGCTAGGTAAGGGTCCAACTTCATTCTTTTGAATGTGGAAATCCAGTTTCCTCAGCACCATTTGTTGAAAATACTGTCCTTTCTCTATTAGATGGTCTTAGGCACCCTTTTCAAAAATTGTTTGACTATATATATGAGGGTTGAAGTCTAGTTCTTTATTCTATTCCATGCATCATTTGTGTCAGTTTCTATGCTAGTACCACACTGTTTTGATCATTATAGCTTTGAAGTATGTGTTGAAATCAGGAAATCTGAGTCCTTCAGTGTTGTTCTTCTTTTTCAAGATTGTTTTGGCTATTCAGGGTCCATTAAGATCCATATGAAATTTTAGGATGCATTTTCTGTTTCTCCAAAACATGTCAATATAATTTTGATAGAGATTGTATTGCATCTGTAGCTCATTTTCAGTAGTATTGACATCTTAATAATATAGGCTTTCATTCCATAAGCATGAGATGTGTTTCCCTTTATTTATGTCTTGTTTAATTTCTTTCAGCAATGTTTTGTATTACAGTTTTCATTGTACAAGTCTTTTACCTCCTTGGTTAAGTTAATTCCTAAGTGTTTTATTCCTTTTGATGCCCTTGTAAATGAATAGTTTTCATAATTATGCTTTCATATTGTTCACTTTTAGTATAGAAATGCAACTGATTTTTATGTGTTTTGCTACTTTGTTGAATTTATTTATTAGTGCTAACAATTCTTTGCGGAACTTTAGGATTTTTTTACATGTAAGATTATATCATGGGCAAACAGAGATAATTTTACTCTTCCTTTCCAGTTTAGATGTCTTTTATTTCTTTCTCTTGCCTAATTGCTCAGGCTAAAATTTCTAGTTCTATGTTGAATAGAAGTAGTGAGAACAGACATCCTTGTTTTGTTCTTGATCTTAGAGTAAAAGTTTTCAGTCTTTCACCCTTGAGTATGATGTTCACTGTGGGTTTTTTATGTATGGCTTTTATTATCTTGTGACAGTTTCCTCCTGTTCCTAGTTTTGTGAATGTTTTTATCATGAAAAGGTATTGAATTCTGTCAAAAGCTTTTTCTGCATCAATTTAAATGATCATGAGCTTTTTCTTCATTCTGTTAAGGTGGTATATTTCACTGATCAATTTTATATGTTGAACTATCCTTACAATCCAGGAATAAATCCCACTTGGACATGGTGTATGATCCTTAAAATGTGCTGTTGGATTTGGTTTGCTAGTATTTTGCTGAGGATTTTGAATCACTGTTCATAAGGGATACTGGTTTGTAGTTTTCTCTTCTTGTAGTATCTTTGCCTGGTTTTGGTGTCAGGGGATGTGGGCTTCATAGAATGAGTTAGGAGGTAGTCCTTCCTATTCAATTTTTTGAAAATGTTTGAGAAGGACTGATGTCAGTTCTGTTTAAATATGAAGCCATTAGGTCTAGGACTTTTATTTTGGAGAGATTTTTAATTATTGATTCAATATCCTTAGTGATTATAGATATATTCATATTGTTTGTTTCTCTGTGATTTAGCCTCAGTAGGTAGTGTGTTTCTAAGAATGTGTTCACTTAATCCAGGTTATTAAATTTGTGAGCATACAATTGTTCACGGTATTCTCTTATAATTCTTTTTATTTCTGTAGAATTTGTAGTAGTTTCCCTACTTTTATTTCTGCTTTTAGTAATTTGAATCTTTTCTCTTTTTTTCTTATCCATCTATATCTAAAGGTTTGTCAATTTTTTTGATCTTTCCAAAAAATTATCTTTTGGTTTTGGTTTTTTCTATTGTTTTTCTATTTGCTATTTTGTTTATCTCTGCTCCAATCTTTATTATTTTCTTCTTTCAGCTAGCTTTAGGTTTTGTTCTTTCTTCTTTTTCTAGTTATTTAAATTGTAAAGTTATGTTGTTGATTTGACATTTCTTGTTTTCTATTTTTTTTTTTTTTTTTTTTTTTTGCTTTTTTAGGGGGAATGGGATGAGGAGAAGATGGGATCTAGCTATGTTGGTTACCCTAGAGTGCAGTGACTATTTACAGGTGTGATCATAGAAATGATAGCCTCAGACTCCTGGGCTCAAGTGATCCTCCTGCTTCGCAGCCTCCCAAGTAGCTAGGACTATAGACACATGCTCCCATGACCAGCTCTTTCCTATTTTTTAATGTAAGCATTTATAGCTATAAAAGTCCCCCTTAGTACTGCTTTCACTGTGTCCCATAGTCTTGTTATATCATATTTTTATTTTCATTCACCTCTAAGTACTTTCTACTTTTTCTTGTAAATTCTCTTTGACCCATTGGTTAATAGTTTGTTATTTAACTTCCATAATTCTGTAAATTTTCCACTTTTATTTCTGTTACTGATTTCTAGTTTCATCCCACTGTGCTCAGAGCACATACTTTGTATGATACCTATCTACTGAGATTTAATTTGTGACCTAACATATTGTTTATCATGGAAAATGTCCCATGTGCACTTGCAAGGAATGAGTATGCTGTTTTGGGTAGGGTGTTCTGTATATGTCCATTAGATATAGTTGGTTTAAGTCCTCTATTTTCTTACTTATCTTCTGTCTGGTTGTTCTATCCATTATTAAGAGTAAGCTACTGAATTCTCCAACTGTTATTGTAGAACTGCCTATATCTCCTTTCAGTTACATCAGTTTTTGCTTTATATATTTTGGTGGTCTGTCATTAGGTGTGTAAGTGCTTATAATTATTATATCTTCTTGCTGTACTGAACCATTTGTCAGTATATGATATTCTTTGTCTCTTATAACCTTTTTTGATTTAAGGTATATTTCGTATGATATTAATTTATAGCCATCCCTGCTATCTTTTGGTTCCAATTTAAATGCGATATCTTTTTACATCCTTTCACTTTCAATCTTATTTGCATCATTGAATCTAAAGTGAGATTCTCATAGACAGTATCTAGTGGGATCATGTTTTGTTTGCCTTTGTTTTATCCATTCTGCCAGTCTCTGGCTTTTGTCTGGAGAATTTTTTATATTTACATTTAAAATAATTACTGATAAAGAGGGACATACTTCTCTCAGTTTGCTATTTATTTTTATGTGCCTAATAGATTTTTGGCACCTCATTTCTTACAGTACTGTCTTCTTTTGTGTTTAGTTGATGTTTTCTAGTGAAATGTTTAAATATTTTTCTCATTTTCTTTTGTAAACTTTCTATAGCTATTTTCTTGGAGGTTACCATGGAAATACATTGAAAATTCTAAAACCATAATACTGTAACTTGAATTTATACCAACTTAACTTCAATAATATAAAAAACTCTGCTTCTTTAATAGCTCTGTCCCCATCTTTTTTGGTTGTTGATATCACAAAATTACATCTTTATACATTGTGTGCCTCAAAACATAAACTAATAATTCTTTGAAATGCATTAGTCTCTTAAAATATATAGAAAACAGGCCGGGCGTGGTGGCTCAAGCCTGTAATCCTAGCACTCTGGGAGGCCGAGGCGGGTGGATTGCTCAAGGTCGGGAGTTCAAAACCAGCCTGAGCGAGACCCCGTCTCTACTAAAAATAGAAAGAAATTAATTGACCAACTAAAAATATATATAGAAAAAATTAGCCGAGCATGGTGGCGCATGCCTATAGTCCCAGCTACTCGGGAGGCTGAGGCAGTAGGATCGCTTGAGCCCAGGAGATTGAGGTTGCTGTGAGCTAGGCTGATGCCATGGCACTCACTCTAGCCTGGGCACCAAAGTGAGACTCTGTCTCAAAAAAAAAAAAAAAAATATATATATATATATAGAAAACAAAATGTGGAGTTACAAACTAAAGGTACATTAGTACTCGCTTTTAGACTAATAATTGCTTTTTTAAAAACTCTATTAGTCTTTTAATTCATGCAGAAAACAAAAAAGTGCAGCTTCAAACCATTGTAGCAATAATACTAGTTTTTATAATTGTCCATGTTTTACATTTATTAATATCTTTATTTCTTCATATGCCTTCAAGTTACTGCCTAATGTTCCTTCATTTCATCCAGTAGGACTCCCTTAAGTATTTTTTGCAGGGTAGGTCTAATGGTAACAAACAGTCTCAAATTTGTTTATCTGGAAATATCTTAATTTCTCCTTCAATTTTTTAAATTTCAGAATATTAAGGAGGTATGAACATTTTGGTTACATAAACTGCTACCATTTGAGTCAAAGTTATAAATGTGTGCCCATCCCCCAGATAGTGTGCATTGTACCCATTAGGTGTCAATTTATCCATCCCCTCCACCCCCTCCCACCTGCTTTCCAGTGAATGTTATTTCCATATGAGCACATTAAGTGTTGATCAATTACTTCCAATTTAATGGTGAGTGCATATAGTGTTATTTTTTCCATGCTTGTGATACTTCCCTTAGGAGAATGGGCTCCAGCTCCATCCAGGGTAATACGAGAGATGGTAGATCACCATTATTTTTTGTGGCTGAGTAGTACTCCATGGTATACATATACCACATTTTATTAATCCACTCACATATTGATGGACACTTGGGTTGTTTCCACATCTTTGCAATTCTGAATTGTGCTGCTATAAATATTCAAGTGAAGATATCTTTATTATAGAATATATTCTTTTTCCTTTGGCTACACGCCCAATAGTGGGATTGCTGGATCAAATGGTAGTTCTACTTTCAGTTCTTTGAGATATCTCCATATTATTAATACTTTCCATAGAGGTTGTACTAGTTTGCAGTCCCACCAGCAGTTTATGAGTATTCCTATCTCTCCACATCCACACGATTTATTGTTTTGGGACTTTTTCATAAAAGCCATTCTCAGTGGAGGTAGATATTACCTCACTGTGGTTTTGATTTGATACTTGATATTTGATTTGTTTTGATTTGAATTTCCCTGATAATTAAAGATGTTGAGCATTTTTTCATATGTTTGGTGGCCATTTGCTACCTTCTTTTGAAAAGTTTCTGTTCATATCTTTGCTCACTTTTTAATGGGACTGTTTGATTTTTTCCTTGCTGATTTGAGTTCTTTATTTTATGTAGTATAGGATTCTTAGTTGACAGGGTTTTTTTTTCCTTTTAGCACTTTGAACATATCACCAGACATAGGCCACTATCACATATCATAGACCACTGCCTTCTAATCTCAAACATATCTGATGAGAGATCTACTGATAATCTTATTGAAGATCACTTCTATGTGATGAATCTCTTCTCTCTTGCTGCTTTCAAAATTCTTTCTCTGTCTTTGGCTTTCAAAACTCTGGTAATAACATATCTTGGTGTGTGTCTCCTTGAAGTTCTCCTACTTGGAGTTAGTTGAGCTTCTTGGGTGTTTATATTCACATTTTTCATTAAATTTCAGAAGTTTTGACTTATTATTTCTTCAAATGTTCTTTCTTTTCCTTTTTCTCTCCTCCATTTGGAACTCCTACAATACATAAATTGGTTTACCTGATGGTATCCTATAGGTTCTTTAGGCTCTGTTCAGTTTTCTTCAAGTTTTCTTCTTTCTAGTCCTAACACTTGATAATTTCCATTGTTTTATCTTTACATTTGCTAACTCTTTATATATACTGTCTTTAAATTCCTCTAGTGAAATTTTCATTTCACTTATTTTACTTTTTAGCACCAGAATTTTTCTTTCCTTTTTTCAGTTTTCTATATCTTTATTGATATTTCCATTTTGTTCATATATATTTTTTACTTTCACCACATCTCCTTTTAGTTCTTTGAGCATCTTTGAGATAGTTATTTCAATATATTTGTCTAGTTGATCTGCTGTTAGTTCTTTTTAGGAAGTTTTTGAATGGGCCATGCTTTCCTGTTTCTTGATATACCTTGTGATTTCTTAAATTATTGTTGAAAACTAGATCTGTGGATCTAATAAAATAAAATAACATCTAATAAAATGGCTCCTCTGGAAATCAGATTCTTCCCCTTTCCCAGGGTTTGCTGGGTTTTGTTGTCTTTTTGCCTATTCTTTCTGGTTCCTTTTATTAATTGTTGTAGGCGGTCTCTGTGCCAAGGATTAGCCTGAGGTATAAATTTAAGGTCTTCTTAGGTATTTTCTGAGTTTGCACCTTTCCCTGGACATGCATGGTCACTTTCTAATTTTCCCCATATATGTGGTAGCTTTTGAATATTCTGGTCTTTTAATATCCGGCTTTAAAAAGAAGGGATAAGAAAAATGAAGAGAGAAGGATACTGGCCCTTTAAATCTTCCGGAAGTTACTTCAGCCAGAGTGGGAGGGGCTTGCACCAATGACAGGAGATGCACCAACAGTGGCTACTCACTTCTTTTTCTATACATCTGTGATCAGAAGCAGCCATCAGTGATCAGAGGACAGATAACTGACATTTGTAAGATAGGGTCCTTTTTGGCCACCCTGGTTCCCATAAGCTATGTAAAAGTTGCTCCAGGAACCTGGGCAAAGCTGTCTATGGGAGACTGGAGATGGGGGATGGGTAGCTGCGATTGCACCAATTGCTGGAATTGACTGACATTAACTGAAATATACTGTTCACGTTTCACACCCTCAGTAGACTCAAGAGTTTCAAAATCATTAATCAGACAGATTCTGCAAGTGTACGTGCTCTCTAGATAAGGACCACACAGGTTCCTGGTACTTCCTGCTCTGCTGTCTTCCCAGAAATCCTTCTCTATGTGTTCACATTTCTTATTAGACACTTGTTTTCAGTTCTCTTGAGTATATACCTAGGAGTGGAATTCCTGGATCACATAGGAACTCTATGTTTAACTTTTTTAGGAATTGCCAAACTATATTTTTTAATATCTCAATTACTTTTGTGACTATTTTTTTAAACTGAGAATTATCTGGGTGTCTTCTAGTTATAACACCTGTTCTATGAATAACTGACTTCTCTGCCTCTTGTTTTCTACTTATATTGCTATTAATCAGATTTACCACCCAATATCTGTCTACAGAACAGTTTCTATGATATTCAAACAAGCTGAAGGCCATATGCCCTTTCTTATCCTATGCAGGTCAATCTTTAGTCAGCTATGCTGCTTCTTATTCATTTCACATCTAACTACAGAGGCCCACTAAACAAAAAATTACTGACTTTATAATTGTAAATATGTTAGCCTTAAATAAACTGGGGTATAGGTTCTACATGAATGTTTATTTCTTAACATCTGCATTAGGAATCTTAAAAACATTTAATAAATATACTCATTTTATTTATATGAGATTTTCATCCCTACATAAACATCTCTGTTAATTGTTATGCCATGAAAAAGTTTAGGACTGAGAGTTCACCTAAAGTTACAAGTAGCTGGGGGAAATTACTGGGCTGGCTGAGATAACTTACAGAGATAAAATATACATCAAATAAAAGCAAACATGCAATTCTCTCCCAATACCACAATGACTATGTTATTGACCAATTAAACCCTGAATTAGTCATAGAGAGATCAGTTCATTCTCTATCATGTGGCACAACCAGGCTTTTAATTTAAAATATTGCATTCGTTTTGAGGGAAAAGTGGATATCTTAAGCCTAACCAGTATTTCTCCTTCTTGTTTTATTTTATGAAGCTCTTGCCTACTTGTGTGAGTTAATATATAACTATTTCATTTGCCTTGGTCTGAAAGCTTTAATGGTGATCTGATATTAAAATAAGGAATGTACTAAGTGTTAGGATAAGAAGTCAATAAATGTGATCTTCCCTCATGATTTTAACAAGTAAGATAGCCCAGAGGGAGTAATTTCAAAGGCATACTTGGTAGATTGAATGGCACTGGGCATACTATAAAGAAGCCAATTCAATCCAAGTGTGATTGAGATAGACTTTATCTAAATACCAGAATTACCAGTTGAGCCACTTACTTTAGTTTAACAGTCAAACTTGGCAGGGTAAGGTGTTTCTATTCTTTGAGGCTTGCTGAATAGTTTTCTGGGCAAGACGTTTGTGCTAAGAAGCAGGAGCTGGGGGAAGGGGAAAGGAGTGAATGTCACAGCCTGGTATAAATCTGCCACAGCCCAGAGCTGGGCTAGCTGTGGTCTGTGCATGTTCACAGGCTGCAATACACCAGGAATGGTGACACACAGCTATGAGGAGCTGGAAGGTGGGGAACATTTAGGTAATCATCTAGAATGTCTTCAGAGCCCAACTAGAATGGCTGTTCTGTGACACAGATCTGGGGGTAGGGATTGAGTACAATCCCTAGATAAATGCTAGGCTGCTCACTATTCTCAGAGTTCTATGAGTGTTGATGAGTGAATACTGTAGAACAGGAATGGGAGTAGGAGTGACTCCATGACAGGCTGAACCTCCTGGAGTAGGCCTAAGTTTCGGTTTCCCCTACGAGGGTCCTCCCCCTTCCCCGAAATGATGCTGATTACAACTGGAGAGTCCCGGGGCTCGGAACGAACCAATCAGGAGCCAACATGACCTCGGAGCCAACCAATTAGGAGCCAATGAGATCAGCTACTTTTAAAGGAGTGAACGAACTAAGTGGGGGAGGAGGGATGGTGTGTCCTGCTTGTGTAATCCGCACAAAAAGTATAAAAGCTCAACCTTTACCCCAGGGCAGGGTCCTGATCCGGAGGGAGGCCACGGCGTTGGTGCTCTGGGACTTGGACCCTAGCTCGAGCTAGCCAATAAACTCCTTTGTTATTTGCAGCCTCAGTGACTCTGCCTCTCTGTTCCTGGGGCTGAGGGAAACCGGCTCTAACAATACCTTATAATTTGCTGTAAGCCCTGGGATCAATCTCTAGAGACTTTGAATGATTGCCTTTACTAATTTTGAACAACTGAACATCTGTCTCTATGGGGGAGAAGCTTCACCAAGCCCTTGATACCACCTTTCTAGAAGTCTTACTAACAGGGTTTTAAACCCAGTCTGGCACATCCCTCTAAACTTTCAAATCTTGGGCTAATCAGTTTGACTCAGTTTCTTCATCTATGCCACAATTTCTTCATCTGTAAAATGGAGACAATAATATCTATCTCATTGGATTGTTGTGAGGATTATCTGATTTCACTTTTGTAATACACTTATTTTTAATATATTTTTTACTACATTTAGAACACTGCCTAAACATTGCCTAGTTTGTACTGCTCTGAAACTGGCTACTTTCCTGTCCTAGTGAGCAAGTTTCAGACACTGGGCTCCACAGATGTGCACATACACAAAAGTTTGTACTTGGCACTATGAACATGAGGATAAAAGTCAGTCCATTAAGAATGGTTCTCTGAAACTAGGGACACACACACACACATTGATGTAGTAACCTACCTACTATACAAAATATTGTCCAGTAAATGTCACTTGCTCACCAACCAGGGTTCCTTTGTCCTGTAGAGGAAAGAGGCAAGTGAGATTGAGAGAACACAGTCACATGCCACATAATGAAGTTTCGGACAAAGATGTTTGACAGTGATCCCATAAGATTATAATGGAACAGAAAATTCCTATAGCCCAGTGATGTCATAGTCTTTGTGATATTGTAGTGCAATTACTTTATTTTTTTAGAACTTTAGTGTAGCCTAAGTGTACAGTGTTTATAAAGTCTACAGTGTTTATAAAGTAGTATATAGTAATGTACTAGGCCTTTAATTCACTTACTACTCATTTGTCAACTCACCAAGAGGAAATTCCAGTCCTGCAAGCCCTATTCATGGTAAATGTCCTATAGATGTGTACTATTTTTAATCTTTTATGCCACATTTTTACTGTACCTTTTAATTTAGATACAGAAATACCATTGTGTTAAAATTGCCTACAGTATTCAGTACAGTAACATGCTGTACAGGTTTGTAGCCTAAGAGCAATAGGCTATACCATATAGCCTAGGTGAGTTGTAGGCTAGGTCATCTAGATTTGTGTAAATACACTCTATAGTCTTCATATAATGACAAAGTCACTTAACACGTTTTTCAGAACATATTCTGGTCATTAAGTGACACATGACTATACTTAAATGTTCTCTTCAACTTCCTACCTTTGTGAGAAAATGTGAACAAGTATAGGAAAATATGAAAGAGTGAGACTAATAATTCTCCTTTACCAGAAAAAGTTAGTGTTCACATTTGATATATTTTTACTTCAGTGGTTATTTTTTTGTTTCCATTTACTTTTCTTCCAACTCTTTCAAAGAATAGGCAAGGATTTTTTGATGAGCACAATATAGCCTTTCAATGGACACATCAATACACTTGTTTCTTCTTTGTGCCAATCTTAAACTTTCATAATTATATTTACATTTGCATTTTTTCCTATGCTTCAATAACCAGAACACATCTACAGAATCATTTAAAGCTAGCTGGCAGAGGAAAACTTAACACCATAAAGGAAACAACAAATCAAAATATTTAAAGAAAAGATTTAGTGAATAGGCCAAACAACTATGACAATGTGCTTTTAACAAAGGAGAAATATCCTTGGGTTAAAATAGTTACAGAAATAGTTTGTAAGGGAAACTAATAATATGCTTATTTACAGAATATTCCCATCACAAATATTTTACTTTAGTTTTAAAATAACTTATAGTGTAACTTTGTTTTAGGTCTAATTGTAGAATAACTAATTTTTAGTAGTTTTACATTCATTTCATAATATTCTCTTTACAAAACTACTTTAAAACCTACAATTTCTTTATAAATCTAACCTATAATTCAACATTCATGTCACATACTGAGTCTTTTCTAGATCCTTCTATATGCTTTCCTGGTATCATAAGCAAACTTTACAGAGGGTTATAGTAATTTACCTCTAGCATTTCTTTGAGAATGCATATCTCCTAGGGTTTTCATTTATTTTCAGCTTTGATAAGGAGAAGGGTAACAGTAGAATAGAAAGTATATCAATAACACAATAAAGCTCTAAGCCACTCACTAGTCCTTGAGAATTAGTAAAGTCTATTCTGCTATTAAGAATTCCAAAGATCTGTAAGAAAAGCAAACTAGTGAGTTGCAAAATGCACTTAAAACGAGAAGGTGCTAGTCTTGTTTAGGTTCTTCCACATAGTAATTGTGCAGTTTGGGGGTTGGCATTGAAGACAATATGCCTCAGTCTTCTAATCTGCAAAATGAGAGAGTTGGAAATATCAGGACTCAAACCTGGCTGGTACTAGACATTAGAATTGCCCAGATGCTCTCCAAAAGGTAGTTCTAGGGTCCACCCATGAGGTGCTGAGTCAAGGGAGGTAGAGTGTGTGCATCAGTCCTATAATTTATCTACTGGTTCTTGGGAAATCAGGCAAATGGATCTAAGTTTTAGAAATGTTGGATCAGACAAAATCTTAGATTCCTTTACCGAGAAATGTAGTTCCATATGAAATGAAAATGGTAAACACTTTCCCCTTCACTTTTCTTCATTTTTCACTTCACTTCATTTTTCCCTTTCACTTTTCTGTCCTCATTTTGTTGTAGATAGTAGTCTCTACTAGTAATTTTTTCAATATCTTTTAGCAATCTCTTTAAAAATCTAAGCATGAAAGCTGAACCACAAGGACATAGGAAGTAGAAGGGATTTCTAGATCTCAGGTGGCTTTAGGGACATGAATAACAGGAATTCATGGATCTGCACCCTAGATTTAGACCACCATGTTACTCAACTATGCCCTGCCCATCCATGACTCTTGGTCTCTTTCAGCTTCCATCGGAGGGCTTTGTTCCCCCTTTCAGCAGCAATGTCAGAAAGAGGGAAGCTGGTTGATCCTGCTCAACCATTCATTCCAGTCTATATGATCAACCACACTGGCTGGTGCTTGAGTTGGGTACACACTGCTGGTAATCAGTCCCTATCCGTGCATAAATGAGAAGCCAGTGCTCTGCCTCTAACAGGGACTCAACCAGCAGATTCTTCTTCCATGTGGTCGATAATCCAGTCGCATTTTCCTTTTAATCTGTCAATATTATTTGTATGATACAGACAACCATAAAGCTCCATTATTATACATAATGTGGATTATTTACTTATGATATTTTCATCTGTGTTATGACATACTATGGGAAAATCCATATTACCCAAATATTAAACTGTATAATAGCCTAGACATTTTCAGGGAACTCATGAGATAAAGATTAACTTGTACTACCTTAAGTCAGTTTAAATTTTATGATTCTTCGTGTAATGAGGATGTAAACTGCCGAGAAGCTCAGATATGCTGCCATTAAGAGGGTGTGGCGTCTCATTTATATATCATATAAGCATAAGTTTCCTTCCCTTTGCTCCACAGAGCTGAGAAAAAAGGGGTCAATATATAATTTACAACAAGAGACCTAAGGAAGGGTAGTGCACCACGCTCATGCCTGCCAGCTGTTCCCAGCTCAATCAGAACAGCCAGTTACTAGTCCCCAATTTAAGTACACTTAGAAGATCACAAACATTGTCCTGTTCCCTTAGAATTGGCATTCAACTTTGTGACTGCTTCTCAAATCACAGTCCATTCTCCACCCTAGAATTAAAACTAAATTGGATATTTTTATTTCTTTCCACTGTTAACACATTGCTGGGTACCATTTGCTATCAAGGCATTGCACAAGCTGTTCCCAGTTTAATGACTATTTGTGCCAGACCATAAATTTCAAGGTCAGCTCAAAGTCATGCGGCATGGCACCAGAGGATGTGGAAATGTGTGAGTGAACTTCCTTGGCAGTTCTTTCCAAGTAATATTTCCACATTCTTCTTCTGGAGTTCTACATGACAGCAAAAGGGTTGCTCATACAGATGTCTTACCGACAAGAACACAGCTTTAAAAGATCATATTATTTGTTCTAGTTTCACACTGCCCCTTTAATTTATGTAAATACCATATGGATCTTAAGTCAGGACAATAACTAAGATGTTTGCAGATCAGATTTGTTATCTGAAATACATCAGGGCCTATTCTGAGCTTTATAAAGGAGGTTCTGGTCACAACCATGCACACAAACTGACAGAAACCCGGTCTCACAGCATGGTACACACAGTCTTTAAGATCAATACCTTTTATTGTATGATTGATTTTGCTGATCAGTATTGATCATGAAGACACATTAAATTAATGTATCAGCAGTTTAGTTCCTAAACACACGCATATACAGCTGGCATCAACCAGATGCTGACAGTGTAGATAGTGGGTGTTTCAGAAAGTGCAGTCACCACTTCAGGCCACTGGCGCATCATTTGGTTAAATTCAGGCTAACTGCATCACTTTCTTTTTAGGAGAAACCTGTGCACCCAGACCAGCTAACTGCAACTTTGTATTGGGAATAGAGTCAGAAAATCCATTGTATGCTGGGAGTGGATACATATCCTGAAGAATGGAAAAAGACATACTGTAAAAAATCAAGGTTCTTTGGTTAGTAGTTAAAACGTCCAGTGCCTTATATGAGTCAAACCTTTGAACCTGGTTTGACCTTGAAGCCTACACACACACACACACACATACACACACACACACACACGCCTCCCCTGAGTCTGGGCGTCCTGCAGATGAGACCATGCTCAGAGAGGAAGACAGGGATGACCTCTCCTTCCTTATCCTGCACCTTTCTCCTCCCAGGCAGGCCTGCTGGGGCTGGAGTGCAGGGCGGGAGAGGAGACAGGGTCACAGGCCAGTTCTGACTTGAAAGCTGTGGGCCGCCTCTGCCTGTGGACAGTCTTGGCCATTTGCTGGCTTCCTCTCACCCCTACTAACTGCTGATTTGCCAGTCTCTGGATTGAGATTATTCACCCCCACCCCCACCCCCATCCTCTCCCTAAGCCTTCCTCACTCCCTAGGCCTCCTGCGACACCCCTGGCTTCTCTATGGAGGTCTGTCAACCCTCTTGCCCACAGGAAACACATGTTTGACCCCTGCTGATCCTAGGAGTCCAGGCTATATACCATGTCTGTGGTTGCCCTCACGAGCTGAGAGCTCAGGCAATTGATCCAACAGCAGCTATACAATACTGATTTTAAACAGCATTTCATTTTGAACTGAACCCTCTCTTCAGAGACAAACTAGGGTATCATGAGCTGTCCAGGCTGACTCTAAATCATTTTTCCTATATCGTAAGTTTAGGCTTTCCACAAATTTATTGATACATAGGTAGTGATAGAAAATCCTTGAGATTACACCATTTTCAGGATAAGGGAGGGACCTCGTTTAATTGATTATATCTGTTTTTCCTTATTTCTTGTCTATCTTTCCAAGTGGAGAGTCCCACTGCAGCTCAGATGTCCTGCATTTGCTCAAGGAATGAATGACTAATCCATGGGATGCCAGTTTGGAGAGCCGAGGGCTGAAGGGAACAGGGTTTGCCTCTTCAGTTACTGCTCCTGCCCCACATCCCCTGTAGGATGTGCCCTCCAAAAAGTCAGGGGTTTCTGTCGCTTTTATTCACTGAATAGTTCCTGTAACAGAGACACTACCCCATAAATGTTTGTTGACTGGATAAAAGGACTGCCTCATACAACTGGGGAAGAGGAAATGACTGGGACACAGTGTCGATTTTCATTCGGGTAGATAGGGAAGGGCTGCAGCTAACAGGCAGAGGCTCAGTCCCTGCCCATATGACTTTGGACACTATGTGTAAAAAGGGTGCAGTGATCACTCACATTCTGTATTTTTCCCTTATTTTACCTTAATGTTGAACATCTTCAAAATGAGCAACCTCCAGGGGTAACTCTCTTTGTTGTAAAATAAATATAAGTATTAAAAATATGTATAGACATTGTAACATATATTCAGTCACAGATTTTCAAACAATGTCTTTTGGTTAATGGATGTTCCTAATTTGAGGTTTAGGGACATACCACTGATACTAGAATTTTCTTGACTCTATGTGTGTCTGTGTGTATGTGTGTCTGTGTGTATGTACGTGTGCGTGCGCATGTGTGTTTTCTGTCAGTTGATTTCTGGAAAGAGTTTGACAACTTTGCCTGCCAAATTTTTCTTTGCAAAAGTTTAATCCCATGCAATTCCTGTGAATGAAACTGCTGATACTGGCCAGTGTTGCCATATTTTCCATATAATGTTGTTAAAATTCTACTACTTGCTATTTTACTTGTTAGTTTATCCCAGGAAAAGCAGATTTTATTTCTATTTAGTTTCAAAAATATCTTCACAACTTTTTGAAGAAGTTTAAAGTGCTTCAGCATATATTTTTGGTTATGTTGTAAATCAAAAGTCTCACATTTGGATTTAATTTTAAGAATATATGACAGTTACAGTATAAATATAATGGTTTATTTTTGTTCAGATTTTTTAATTCAGCAGCTCCTAAATAGGAACACACATTCTAATTAGTTTTCAAATTTCAATTAGGATGCTCTAATAACTCTTAGCTTCCTGACATTTCATTTGGCAAGAGGAATCACTGTAGCAAAATTCCCATGTAAAAGGCTACTAAAAGCAAAACATTAAAGGCACTGAGTTAACTAATGCAACTAAATGTAAATTTATATTCTTTGAGGCTCTAAATATTTGTTAATTAGCTGCCAATTGACTGCTAAAGCATATTTACTGAGGTTGAACAGCAAAGATATGTCTATTATCATATATATTTGTTTGTCGAGAACTATGTCCTCTGCAATTAAGTGTCATTGATTACACATCAATATCTTCTTCTAGAATCAGATTTGCATATTCATCCTATCACAGAGAGGCCTTCATTCTAAGATTCTAAGTGATAGTATGTTGGTTTTCTCTTTAGTAACCAGGTTGATTAGGGAACAATGAGGACCCAATGTACCAGAGTAAGAAAAGGAGATAACCACATTCCCCAGTTCTCATCCTGCTTTTGTATGTACATATGCACGGATGTACAGACATCCGTGGTTTCTTTTCCATTTCGTACCAGAAATTTCAAAAGTAATGTTTTCCAGAAAAGCAAGTATACTATACTATGTACAAGGCTGCAAGTTACACATAAAAATGGATCTTTCTCTTTAATGTTGGGATATATAAAGAAGAAATTAAAAATATATCAGGCACATGAGATTTCAAAGAACAGATAGCGAAAACACTCTTGAGAGGAACTTGGAGATTTTAGTATGGGGAAGGAAAAACAACTTAGCCCCTACACATACACTTTTCTTGCTTTTAGACACCAAGGTTCATGTGGAATAAAGATTGTGTAGATCAAACTTTTCCTAACTTAGAGAACACAGCCAGAAATGGTGCTTCCTAAGGGAATACAACATTTCTGGTGCAGAACATTCTTCAGTGTTGCTGGAAGAAATGTCAACATCATAAAGACTGTAAGGTTGAAACTGGAAAAAGCCCAATAAAGTCTCAGATGCCTTTGTGTAGTAGGGGAAAAATTATGAAGCTGCATTACACTGTAGTGAAATTCTAAAGAAAGACGATTATTTTTACATGATTTTAAAAGAGTAGTTGGTGTATACAGACTATAATACCATGCCCTAGAAAATAAGAGGCAGTGCAAGAACTTTAGAATTACATCCTTACTTTCTAATTACTTTTCCTTTATAAAAGAAACTCAACCTATTTGTCTCAGCCCCACTATAAATGATGCAGATTCCCTTCCTTTCCCCCAACATTTTCTTTCTTACCCTCAGGCATAAATACTCAGGGAAAAATAAATAAGTAAATAAATAAATAAAACATCATATACACACAGGACACAACAACATATTGCTTTGATTTGCTTGTTGGATGTTTACTGTACCAATGTTTTTTGTGATTTCTATAGTATAGTTCCACTCAGATCCACACCCATTCTCTGATGTAAAATTATATCTAAGTATAAAGCCCATTATATAAGGAGAGAATATAATAATGAATGTAGAATGACTTGCAATTGCTTCTTGAATTTGAAAAAAAAATCTAATAAATATCTTTAGCAAACATAAACCTAAACAAAGGGGAACTTAAAGGTTTGGAAAGAATGAATGGAAACACTTTCAGAAGAATAAGCAAAAATACAATATATTAAAGAGCTTTGGGTCGGAAGACTCCTCTAAGTTTGTACTATTTGAAAATTATATTATAGACACAAACCAATCTTTTTGAGAATTTTAGAATATGAATTAAACATACACTTTTTTAGTTATCTGTTGCCTTGTAACCTGCTGCCCCAAAATTAGTAGCAAAAGGAAAAACACACATTTACTGACTCACTGTTTCTGAGGGTCAGAAATATGGGCATGATTTATATGGATCCTCTGTCTCAAGGTCTCACATATGACTGCAATCCAGGTGTTGGCTGGAATTATGGTCTCATCTGAAGGCTCAAGTGGAGAAGGATGCACGTCCAAGCTTACTCACGTGGTTGTTGGCAGGATTCAGTGCCTCCTGGGCTGTTGGATGAAAGGCCTGTGTTCTTCACTGGCTGCTGGTCAGGGGCTACCATCAGCTACCTGACACACAGGTCTTTCCAACATGGCACCTTGCTTTATTAAGGAATATAACCCAAAAAAACAATAGAAAGAGGCCAGAAATATATGTCATAGTCTTTTGTAGCATAGCCATAGAGGTGATATCTCCTCACATCCATTGAAAGCAAGTCACGAGTTCCAGGCCACACTCAAGGAGGGGAGTTACGCAAAGGCAAGAATACCCACCCACAGGTGGGCATCACTGAGAAACATCTTTGGAAGTTTTGTACCACAAAATGACTATACTAATAGGTACTAATCCCTTAGTTTGAATAAATCTTTTTCTTAGAAAGATTGTAAGGATAGATACAATCTTTGTTTTCACCCAGGTGCAAAATTCCTGCTTCGTTGGTGTGTTGGTGCCATATAGTTATGTACACAGTAGGCCAAAGGAGATTAGTGGTTGTCTAGGTTTCTTCTGGTTTGAGTGGAGAAGTGGTGATGCTGGGAGTGAGGAAGACAGCTATATTCCCTCAGTCATGAAAAAAATTTCAAAAACTCTCTCTTCTCTATCCATACAACTTTCCATTCTCTGGTTCTTTTCCAATGAACACAAAATCTACATCCACAAAACCGCTCCAGTCATTAGCATATCTCTGATACTTCTGAATAAAATAGTGACAATTTCCTCAGAGCCTTTCACCTAGCTGAATAAAAATCATCTGCATTTCCTAAAACCTTCCCTGGATATTCTTTACATAACTACTTCTACCCCAGAGTAAATGGTTGGTTAAAGGTAAAAATATAAGTAGTGAAATAGCATCTTTAACCCTTTAGGTAAAATAAGGGTTTGATAACTCTAGAAGTGTTCTCAATGCCTAATTTCAGGCAATATGGCAGAGCTTACAAAGCCAAATTCTAAAAGGCAGGTAGTAACAGTTGTGCAACAGCCACCACAAATGAGCGGCAAGGTTCCGAAAGCTATGGGGTAAGGAAGCAGAGCTCCCAACAGAGAATCCTCCATAAAGTATCGATAATTCCAACTTCAAAGGTATCTGTATGCTATATAGTACAGAAAAAAACACTGGTCACATTTGGCATAAAAAGAGGTGTGGATGCTTACCTATCTGGATTGGGTTAGTTTTAGTTGCCTGAACAGGTTGATTGTGCCAACATTCAGCATATGCCACTTTAGCATATTGATTATTTTAGTTAAATGCACCTGAAAAACAGCAGATGATGCAAGAAGGGCACTGTGACCTCCCTTTTTTTTCAGTGAAAGCAGGAGATAAAACTCCCATGTGAAAAGTATCCGCCCTGTATCAGGAGGAAGGAAGACATTCTTATCACCAGAGAAGGGGAATTGAAGCTGAGAGAAAACAAACTTTGTTAAATTAACCCTTATCTTCCACAATTAACTGCTTTAGCCCAAATTCCTTTGTCTTGTCATTTTTTCACAAATTTAATACTCTTTGTCCAGCCTAGTATGTAAGCTTCTGGCCCTAACTGCTTCTTTGTATCTTCATTTGCTCCCATATACATGGAAACATTAGTAAACAAAACTCGTATGCATTTCTCCTTCTAATCTATCTTATGTCAGTTTAATTCTTAGGCCCAGTAGAAACCCTAACAAGACAGAGAAAAAATTCTACTTCCCCTTCAGTTATATCTGTAATATATGAGTTGGATTACACTAACTAAACTCTTATTAAGAACGACTCAGTCTGGCTATCATATTTTGCAGCTTCTCAGGGAAGTGCTAAGATTTATTTGTGTGGGAATTTTTGTTTTCTTGAATTTAACCTCTTCATTCAAATATGATATTCTGATATCATTCCTTAAGAATAATAAAAGTGTGGGGCAAGACATGCAGCCTTATTCTAACAAAATTTTAATACTTTTAACTATTAAAATCCCTGTTCTACTTAGATTGGTACAAAGGTATGGCAAAAGTCACTATTACTCATCTTTAACTTCATATTCGATAAAACATAGCATTGCAGGCTCTGATAAAATAAATAGTTCTATTTGGATAAATGTACCCAGTGGTAATTTTAATACACTTGCATTACTGTTGCATAGACAAATCCAACTATCCCTTCTTTCAAAGGGTCACTATCTAAAATGATGTCTTAATGTAAACATAGTGGCTTTGCTCTTTCTTGGTTTTATAATTTCTGAATCAAACACGTCAAATTTCATTCAGAAGTTTTCATGTTTCTCATTCATATCTGTCTAGATTCTATTCCCAGTCTGCCAACTCCACTTGATAACCCAGCTTCTACAATAATCATCTGTCTTCATCTCTATTACTAATACTATTGTACTGTTGGTTCCTTCTTCTTTTTCATTATTCTGAACATAACACCATTGAACTCTATCTGTTGTTGTTATAACCCTTTTTATTAAAAAAACTTCCTCATATCAGTTATGATATTGAGATCCTTATTAATCCCACACATCTCCCTGCCAGAGTTCTCCAACTTCCTGCTATGATTTAGACTAGAGACTTCCTTGCTTTCCTTTTGGCAACCAGACTCACTGTTTCCTGAATCTGATAGTCTTTTTGTTTCTATCCTCATCTTACTGAGGTATATCCTCAATAACCTCTTAAGAAAAGATTTGTGGGCAGTAAACTTTCTAAATCTTGCCAGTATGAAAAAGTCTACCCTCATACTATTGTTGATAATTTAGTTTAGCACATAATTCAAGAAGAATCCAGAACTGTTTGTTCTGCTTACAAATTCACAATAAATTCTGTTTTAAGTCCCACAACACTGTCAGCCTTTTACTATAAGTAGCATTTCTGAATTTCAAGGCCATCTTCTGAGGCTTTTATAGAGAATATAGGCTTACTTCTAGTTGTAGATCCTCCAACTGGGTTGTGGCTTCTTTTCCTGATTCATCAGTCTGACTTCTCCATCAGCTTTCCATCCTCCAAAAATGTATTGATACCTTCTTTGCCATTCTCTTTTCCGTTGTGTATTTATGCATACTTGTTTCTTTGCTATGATGTTACTGGTCGTTCGAACATTTTGAAGGTTATTTTGTTTTGAAACAAGAACTCATTTTAATATAAAACATTATCCAAATATATTGATTTAGATTTATTATTTAAATTACTAGAGTCTGCATTTTTATGACAATTCAACATTTATTAAATTATAAAAGAAAATCTAAATATGCATGCTACCTTTTCACATTGGAACTAGCAATTAATAGCCCTTTCACTGTACGACAGAGCTGGCATGGCAAAAGGAGTTTGGGCACTCAAGTCAAATACACTTGGGCTCACATTCTAGTTCCTCTACTGATGAGCTACATCAATTTTGGGCTAGTTACTTATCCACCCAAAAATATAATCTATCTTGACCTATATTATAATGATTAAAGAACATTAATATGTCAACTGCCCAGTAGTACACATGCCTGATATATATGTGCTAAAGAAAAGGTTAGTTCCACTCTCCAATTTCTTTTCTTTTTCTATACTTTTACTTATTCTGCAGACAATACTGACAGTAACCAATATTTTCCAGTTGGTCTTTTTTTTTCTTATTCCCATGATCATCACCCTGAATAACATTCAGAAGATGCTATTTCTGCTATTTCTGTCTAAACCTGATGTTCACATAATAGACACTTCTTCTATTTTAAACTCCAAACCATCAGTTTAAGCCATTGAAAGGACAGTTCTGATTATGTCACTGCATCACTTCCCCACTCAAATATCTTCTGTGGTTCCCTTTTATCTACTAAATTCAATGCAAATCTCTTGACCACCTCCCCTCCCCAACCTATAAACTAACCCCAACTTCCATTCTAGATTTGTCATATGTTTCCTAAGTGTACCCTCTATTGCAATAAAACTTGATTTCCCACTATTCTCGGAACATGTGGTATTCTTTTCCATATTTGTTCTATTCTTCTCTAATTGGAATACACGATTTACAACCTGACCTGTCAAAATCCTATCTTCCTTTTAAGCTCAGCTTGCACCATACTCCATAAAGCCTTCAAAATCTCCAAGGCAGAAATGTGCTCTCACTCCTCAGAAACCTCAAAGCATGCTATCTGAATTTCCCTAAATATATATCTATAGTATTCACCATAATTATTTCTAACTATGCCTCCACTTACCCAGCACATTATAAGCCATTTAGCGGTAGGAGACATATCCCATTTATTTCTACATTTCCCCATAAGACTCACTGTAGTGTCTTTTGTACTTAGTAAAAATCAATTGTTGTATTTTGAATGAATGAACAAATGAATTCATAAGTACTGCTTCACATATGCCTTGATAATTTGTCTTAATGTCCAGTTAACACTTTAATCTTTATCTAAAATTATTGTTTTAAAAAATCTTTTTGTTTCATTTGGAAGAGAAAACTGGTGCTTATTGAGTGGGTATTGTGTGCCAAATACTGTTCTAGGCTTTTTTTTTTTAAGCATATTATCTCATTCTTGTCAGAATTACAAACAATGATACGATATTATTAGGGTTGTTATTTTTTTTTTATTTGAGGAAATTATTGTGCTTAAATAATGCTATACATCACAGAACTAAGACTTTCGGGCCTTTCTTTGTCAAAATTATATGTTCTTTGCATAATGCTACACTTTCTGCTTTCATGGCATCACTTGATGTCAACCAAGATTGTGTATTTTGAAGCCAAAGGGTGTGTATTTTGCCTTCCACTGGTTCTACCACTATATTTTGCATGTAACAAGTGCTAAATAAATATTTCATGGATAACCAAATAAACATAAATCAATCAAATGATTTTAATTGTTGGTAGCCTCATAGGAAATTTCATCACAGAAAATTCAAACCCAAACAATTCCTTTCAGAATTTAGGACTTATACATTTAGTCAGCAAGTATTATTTGACATAATATTGTTTACACACAAGACTAAGTCATTTAGAGTCCTTGCCTCTGTGAACTCAACAATAATAGTTAGGAAAGCCGCAAGATAATACAATAAAATAGTGAGCCCTGGACTGTGTGCAAGGTACTGTCTATGTTCTTTAGACATACCAACTCTTTCAAGTTCAAACAATTAATAATAATTAATAATATCTTATTTTTGCAGATGAGGAAACTGAAACTCAAAGTGTTTACGTAACTTCCCCAAACTCATACAGCTAAAAATTTCCAGAGTCTATATTTGAGCCCAGGCACCCTGGCTCCTGAGGCCATTCTCTTTTCTACACAATAATTCAGGTCCACACATGACTATTGCAAGTTGAGAGATAAATATGTCAATTTCTACAATTTGAGAGAGACAAATATTGCTGTAGGGGTTCAAAGAAGAAATTATTGTTTCTTACTGGGAGGTTAGGAAAGACGTCATAGACAAAGTATCAAAGCATTTGATCGAGACCTGTAGTACCAAGTAGAAGTTCCACAGAAGATCAGCATTTGTAGAACAACATGAGTTAGGCAAGAAATGGAAAGGGGTCATATTGTTTTGGGTTTTGGTTTTTGTTTTTTGAACATGAGGAAAAAAGAAATCTGGCCAGAGTAGTATTTCTAGGTAGAAAATTCGTGGCAAATAGTGGCAAAGGAACAGATTTTTGGAGGACATAGTTCACCCAACTAATGTGCCTAAAATTCTTTCAATAGGCAGTGTAGAGCTGTTGAAGATTTCATACCAGAGAAGCCTAGTCAGTAAAGTGATAATTTATACATATTGATATGTCAAAAATAAAAGGATGCCTACAATGGTACAAGCCCTGAGAAAATTTTATAGAAACAGAAGAGCATTTTTATTTAAAAAAATAATTCAAAATATTATATTCTTTATAGTCTTGGGAAAAATTGACAACTGAATATCCTCAGACAGATATAAAAAAGGAGCACCCTAAACAAATGACAGAGGAGAAGTGTTCCAGATTATATTTCTAAATTGGTATAAGAGAGTGAAAGGTAATCCCTGTACCACTTCTGAAGTCTTTCAGTAGTCATAAAATTTTAGTAGTAAGTTTAACATTTTCTGAAATATATAAAAATTATGCCTTATTAAACCATCTAGCCTTCTGCTTTGGCACATTTTCTATTCTGTAAATGTTCTGTAGCGAGCATATTTGGGAAATAGTGTATAGTTGGACCTAGCAGGCAATCATATCTAATAGGTTGGTGTTGTCTCCAGAATAGGTGAAATATCATGTTTAACTGTACAGACTGAGTTCTAAAATAAACACAGTGATGAACTTAGAACAACTACTTCCACTGAATGAGTTCAATCCCTTAAAATGTTTTCTTGTTGTTATAATCCTTTTAGAAAATGATATTTTTAACTGGAATAGTAAAATGCATTTTTATTTTACTTATTATTTAAATCATATAATGTATCAAATTTGTTATATTAGGGATGGTAATTTTTTTAAGGAAACTATCAAAGAAGCACAAGATCATTAAAACTGGGTAAATTTACAAAATATCTTTACTCTTTTCATTATTTCTATTGTTTGCA
This sequence comes from Mirza zaza, assembly GCA_008750895.1. Classification (NCBI taxonomy): domain Eukaryota; kingdom Metazoa; phylum Chordata; class Mammalia; order Primates; family Cheirogaleidae; genus Mirza; species Mirza zaza. The sequence goes on along the minus strand of VSMD01071525.1, from coordinate 14,588 downwards.
TTTTGTTATTCTTGAGAAATGTATAAAGTGAGTTCATTTTGTTTTTACTTTTAGTCAATTTCATTTTATACTACATGAGCAAATTTTTATTTCATGAAGAAAATAGGTTTTCCCCGTTACTCACCCTTATTTCTCTTCATCTTTTTCTCTCTTTTCAATCAAACCTTCCCACCTAAAAGAAATTGCTCCAATTGAAATTTCTAAGTTCTATTACCAAAAAAAAAAAAAAAAAAAAAGAAGAAGAAGAAGAAAAGAAAAGAAAAATCCCTCTCCTGGAAATTGCTACAAAGGAATTTCACCCTATTACTCACTCTCTTCTTGGCACTTCATTAACATCACTATTAAATCAGTCCCCAATTGGAATCCAGTATTGTGCATGAATTATTCTGCATGAGTGGCCTATTATAATTCAAAAGTCTTTATTTTTTAAAAAATTTCATTAAAGCTATCTAGTAATATTGTTATTTAATAAGACAGTTTTGCATTCATTTTCAAGTCTAAATTAGGCACCTAAAGCCATTTGAACATGTCCTAAATGATTAGATGAAAATATTATTTTTATGATATAGTCCTTTTAAGACTTAAATAATCATTTGGCCACTAGTAATCCACAAGCAGTTGTCTCTACTTGTTCTGCATGCATATTTCTTTTATAATTGATGACACAGGTGTGCTCTTTTTATGAAATACATTATGGTACACAACATAAATTGAATAAAACCAAATTTTATTAGATGCATCCAAGTACTTTAGTAATTACAATGTTGACTTTGTAATTTAGATTTATTCATCACTATATATTCTGCTTAATGAGAAAAGAAGTGCTATTCTGAGGATGTGGGTTTTGTCAATTTAGGTACATTTGGGTAAATGCTAAATATGTCCAATATTTAATTAGCTATATAAATGGCTCAAAATCCACTGGATAATTTGCAGTTGTCTGCACTATTTCCTTCTGACTTGGTATTTGGAAGACGCATGAACCAGTTGCATCAGGCTAGAGCAATTAACTGGTAATTTGGAACATTTAACTAGAAGATTGGCTTGTGAGAGGTTCTCCTAGCCATGATGCTCACAGGAAATAGATTCTGTCTGTAATCTGGCTCAACAAAATGGCTCACGAAACAGTTTCACAGCAAGACTGTATCAGAAACCAGTGAGCCTTTGTGAAAATGCTTTTTGGGAAAAAATTTGGCATAGTCTAAGCCAACTTTATAAACAATTGCCAAATTAGCTAGATACCTTTATTTTTGCATCAGGAAGCATCATCTTCATGTGGAGAAACAAAGTCCAAGAACAGATTGAGGGATATATAAAAACTTTACCTATTCGCAAATTATAACACCTTTTTAGTAACTCATAACTTTAATATACCTCCTGAATTCCTGTTCTTGCTTTGATTGCTGTATCATGCTGATGTTGTTACAAGCTCTCTTCATTCTGACCATATGATTGCATTTTCCCAATGTCACAACAGCAAATTGTTTTAGTCAATTCAGTCCAGCTACTATCAAAGCCTAACAGAATTGGATTTAGAAAAATTTATTTGAAGGATATGTACTCCATCTCCTCTCCAAGAAACCCTACATCCTATGAGTTAAGAAAAACAAAACCAACAGAAGACTAAAATTTGGGTCAGTTAGTTGGAGTTTGGTTAAAGCAAATCAAATAGCACAGTGTTTTATGGGATGCCATAAACAACAGAAACAGTGATGGTTATTGAGACAACTAGAGAAATTTATAGATGAATGGAAAAGAGCTATAGCAACTAAAAGAGAAAGGAATAAACTAAATGAGGCAAAAGGACACAAAATTGAAAAGCCTAAAATCAGACTAAATTCATCCTCCAAATGAAACCTCCATTTTACTCCTTCTGAGGGATTCCATAATTCCAGATAATTATGGGTAAATGATTCTACTGTAAAAAAAAAAGACATATAACTGAGAAGAGCTAAAATAATAAAAGAATCTAATGTTAAAAAGAGTAGAAGACAAGTTGAGAAATTAAATCCTTTCGTGGGAGCAAACATAGTTGAGCTGTCTATAATGCAAAATGCACTTAGCTTCCTTGATTCTGTTGAATTATTATATTAAATCACACAATTATTTCACATATCTACAATATACAAACTTTGGTGGCCATTATGGGATAAAATTAAACTATATCACTGCATTTCCATTCAGATTTTAATTAACTGGTGTGTGTTGGAATATCATATTCTTTCCATTTATAATATAGGAATAGTCATATAAAATCCATTATTATACTTCCTGTAAAGATGCTGGTGAGGACATTGTCTACTGCGAAGCATAGTGTTCTCCAAAGTTCAACATGAGAAATTTCTGTCTTGACATAATTCACCATCAGGAAAAGCTATGTGTCACTTTAAGAGCACACATGCTTTCTCCACACTGATAATAAAGGCTCTATAATTTATTCTACCTTACTTTTACCCCCAAAAATATAGATACAAACATCCTGAACAAAATATTAACAAACATATTCTAGTGAAATAAGCCAAACATAGAAAGACAAATCTTACATGTTCTCACTCATGTATGGGGGCTAAATATTAAAAACAATTGATCTCATTGAGACAGAGTAGAATGATAGTTATCAGAAGCTGGGAAGAGTAGTGGGGAGGGGAAGATAAGTGGGGATAGTTTATAGGTGCAAAAGGATAGTTAGATAGTTAAATATAATGAACAATATTTGATAGCACAACAAAGTGACTATAAACCACAATAAGTTACAATAGACTTTAAAATAACTAAAGGAGTGGAATTGAAATACTCCTAACACAAAGAAATGATAAATGCCTGAGGTGACAGATACCCCAATTACCCTGATTTGATTAATTCACATTGTATGCTTGTATCAAAATATCACATGCACCCTATAAAGATATACAACTATTATGTACCCATAATAATTAAAAATTAAAAATTTAAAAACAAATATATTTTAGCAATATATACAGAGTACAATATGTCATGAGCAACTGGGGTTTACCCCAGAAATGAAGGTTAGTTCAACTTTTGGAAATTAATGCATGTGATTACCCATAGCGATAGACTAAAAGAGAAAAACCATGTGATTATCTCAACAGATGTTGAAAAAAGCTTTCTTAAAAAGTCAACCTTTACTTAGGATTTAAAAAAAAAAAATCTCTGTAACATAGCAATTGAAGTAAAGTTCCTTGCCTTTTGAAGGAAACCTGTGAATGGCCTTCAGTTGATGTCATCACAAATAATGAAGTACTCAATGCTTTCCCCTTAAGATTGGGGAAAAAAGTATTCAAAGTGATGGATACCCTAAATACCCTGACTTGATCATTATAACATTCTATGCATGTAACAAAAGATCATATGTACCCATACAAATGTATAATTTGTAAATTGTACATGTAAATATTATTTATCAATAATATTTATCAATGTATTATTGATAATAAATATTAAATAATATATTAATAAATAATAAATATTGATAATAAATAAAATAATATTATTAGATCAATTCATACAATATACCCAAAAAGAAAAAGCTACTAGATCTAATACATCAGTTTAGCGATGTTGCAAGAATCCAGATCAACACAATTGATCGTGTTTCTGTACATTAACTAGCAATGAACAATTTTAAAATGAAATTTAAAAGGTATCATTTCATTGATACAATCAACAAAATTTGAAATATTTAGGGACGAAGCTAACAAAACATATGCAGGATTGGTTGGTATGAACAAATAAACAAATGATTTGGACAGCAGGATGAATATAAGAAGGGAACAGTAGGTATGAGGCCAACATAGAGATTTCAGATATCGAAACTAACCCCTTGAGACAAGTAGATATGTAAATGGATGTTTCTTCTCAACTAGTCTCCTACAAGGAAAAATCTCTAAGGAAGATACAAAGGAAGACAGCAGTGGCAGAGGAAAGAGAACTGTGCTGAGGTGCACATCGTTGGGGCAGCAGGGATCTGAGGAAGGAAGGAAGGAAGGAAGGAAGGAAGGGAGGGAGGGAGGGAGGGAGGGAGGGAGGGAGGGAGGGAGGGAAGAGGGAGGAAAGAGGGAGGAGGAGAGAGAGAGAGGGAAGGAAGGAAGGAAGGAAGGAAGGAAGGAAGGAAGGAAGGAAGGAAGGAAGGAAGGAAGGAAGGAAGGAAGGAAGGAAGGAAGGAAGGAAGGAAGGAGAAAATGAACCACAACCCTTATTTCACACTGGAAGGGAATGTGAGGTCAGAGAGTTTTTCTATAAAGAGGCAGAAAGAAAGATGAGAAGGAGAGGGTGGTTGAAACAAAGGTTGTTTGTTTTGGTTTATTTTGTTTTGTTTTGTTTTTAATACAGGAGATGTTAGAGCATAAATGTCTGCTGGTGCAAAAGTACTTCAGAAAGAAAAAAAAAATGATGCTGCAAAAGATGAATAATTAAATACCAAACCTGGATAAATACAAGAAGCTTATGTAATCCCTACAAGAGAAGGACTTGTCTTCAGAAATACGCTACCCATGGTAGCAAACTGGAATCACCCTTGAACTTGACTACATATAATTACGTAATTGCCCCCACTACCTTATGACACACATTTAAGGATAAATCAGAGTAGATACCATCTGAAGAAAGCAGAAGGAATAGGTGTTTTTCAGGCAACTGAATTGAGCAGATTGTAACACTTGGGTAAGACATTAAGCACTGTGATTTTTGTCAAGAGAAGTAGAAAACATACCTGGTTACACATTTCTTTCCCCGCAACAGGAAACAGCCAAATTAGTCTAAGGAGCCACAGTTTTTCTTCACATTCAATTCATCAGGAATTCACCATAAGCAGCCCCTGAGTAAGTTCTGGAAATGCAGTTTTTTAAAAAAGAGCTATGAATTTCTTTTCTCAGACACCTAGGAAAGCAGAGAGAAAGAGCATGAATGCACAGCCCAGAACAAGAGTTTCTGCGAAGAACTGAGGTGCATGCATGGTTAACATTTGGCGAGGAGCAGAGTTATAAAAATATACTCTTTCAGAATCAGGAACAGGTACAAGTTGGCAGGAAGGTGTAAACACCACTAGAGTATGGAATCCTGTGGAACATTACCCACCAGAAAAATTGCCCCAAATATCATACTTGTATTGTTTGTTTACCCTTTTTCCTCTGTATTCCTCACTAAACTGCAACCTCCATGAGGGGCCAGGGCTTGGTTAACACCGTACCCCAACTTACACATATGGCTCTAGATTATATCAACCCTCAGCTATGTACAGTTCAAATCACTGGGGGTGGGGGGGAGACCAAAACATACTCCCTATATTAGGTTGAGTTCATGTAACTATTTAGCACCATGGCTATGAAATGGCTTCCACAGAATATACCTATAATTCACAAAATAAGGTATATAACATAGATTAATTCCAAAAATGATAAAAAGTAGTCCTTGCAGTATAAGTAGTACAAGGAAAAGCCAGATGTAACCACCAGAATAAAAGACAATTATTTTTCTTTTTTTTAAAGCCCTTTGCAACAATTTTTTAAAAATGTATTCTCTCCCTGATTTGTTCATTTTATTCCAGAACCATTTATTTTCCAAGTTAAGAAATGGTTCTTTTTATAACACAATACATATAATTATTCAGAAGATATTCAGTGGCACAAATTTACTTCCTTTACATTTCTCTGATTTTCTGACTTGCGGTGTTAGAGACTCTGAAGTGTTAGTTCTCCCCTTCAAGAGACGGCTGTTAATAATTCCAGGTTTCAGGACTCTGTGGTGCCTACCCTCAGGTACACAGACAATTACATTTCACCTCCTCTTATCACCGTAGTTCACTTTTTTCCTTCCTCTGTGACCTTATATCCTTCTTCAGTACAGCATCTTTTGTGTCTTTTGTACTCCTAACATTTCTATGATTCAACACAATGCTGGTTTATTCTGTCCCGTCTTTTTGCTCCAAGCTCTGTGTGCCTGAATTTTTGTAATAGATGGTAAGTGTAGAATTCTTTTCACTAAAAGCAATCTTTTTTTTTTTTTTTCAAAGCACAGTCTTTGAAAGCTGCTGACTTGTTCTGCATGTTCAAGGAAGAATTAAACTTCTGAAAGTTGCTGCATGCTGCTCTGGCGAAGGCCCGTGCATCTGTGCAGCGTAAGGTGTACAAAACAGGAGGGCAAATTTCTTAGTTGATGGATGATGGAGAAATAATAAAATAGAAGCAGGCGTGACAACTGACATAGATTGAAAAGGGTGTACAATCTAGCAAATCTGCACTAAAACAAAGCCAATCTGAAATGATTCAATATTACACAATTCAATATCAGTCCCCTCACTTCTTCATAAGATGAGCTTTGAGGAACAGAGCCAAATGAGCAAGGATAAAAAATATATTTTGCATGTAATTACACTGCCACACAAAGAACCCTTGCCCACACATACACCTGCCAAGTGGGAATGCATAAAATAGTAAGCACCAACTCAGGAAACCATATTTGATTAAATTTACAACCAAGAGATGCTGTCCATAATTAGTCTTTCCTTGAGAAATACAGATATTTCCACAGAAGATGTTCTTTTGAAACAACAAATTCTTTCATACCCCCTGGCTATAAATTCATCATAATCAGAAGATGAAGGAACACTCTCTTATTGATGGAAGAGTAAATTTGCTAACCTCTACCCTAATCACTCAGAATTCTGCCACACTTTGCCTGCATTTGCTTCACCCATTTTCAACACCTTCCATTCTAATCATCAGCAACCACATCAATCATTATCTCTAGCAAACCCCACAAAACCTCTGGTTTCACCACTCACAAGGAATATGCAAAAATTTCTTTGCAGAGCCCATAAGGTTTTTTCACTTATGAAAGTCCATATTGCAGCCAGAACCCACTCATTAGTTCTATGCTACTTTATCCTGCCATTTCTCCAACTGTTGCAAACTGCTCTGTCGAGGAAAGCCTCAATGGATGGTAGAATTCCACTGAAGGAGCCCTGCCCTAGGATTATTGTCAGAAGTGTTGGCTTCTAATTGTCACTTGACAACTTACAGAACTACTTTGGGCATATTTTAGTCTTTCTGGGTCTCATTTGTTCCCACAAGTAAAATGAAGGGGATGTGCTAAATTATTTCTAAGATCCCTTCCAATTTCAGCATTTAATTATTTCATTCAGACTGTATTGAATTTTCTCTAGAGTTTTCCATTCACCAGAATTTTCAGAATGAATGACTTGTTGATGAAAGCTTGTTGGGAATTTTGGCCTTCTGAGTGTTAAGCATAACATTAGCCTACTTTTCTCTAAAGTCTCATAAATCCTTGAAAAGGAGTTAACTATTAAAGTGGTCCTGACAACAGTTGGTGAGCTCAATGAAAGATAAAAGGCAAATGCTCGGATTAAGAAGGCCCTCTCACTTTAACAGAAAAACTGGCAAACTTTAATCTCTAGCAGTGAGTGAGCCAATGTCAGAAGTTTTTGAAATACTCTGAAGACCACAGTCTATAGCCCCACAAAAGACACATGGATTGTATAGCAAGAATCATCAGGCTGGAATGATGATACGATCCAAGAATTGATTAACCACGAGCATGAGGTTTAACACTTGGGGAAATGTCATCAACACGATGGGAAAGAAAGTGAATCATCTATGTGCTTAGGCAAAGTTTCCAAAAAGAATCTAAAGTGAAGAACAGATGGTGAGATGACAAGCCAAAGATATCTGACATTTCTCCAGCATCTCCAAGACAGCGGCTTTTGTAATGTTGTGAGCGACAAGGCAAGCTATTAAGTAGTTATTGAGAATCTATTATATATTAAGCATAGTGGTGAACACTGGACAAGGAAAGAAGAGAGAAAGAAAAATAGAAAAAGAAAAGAGAAAGAAAGAAAGAGAAAAAAGAAAGAGAAGAAAGGATAGAAGGAAGAAAATGAAAAGACATGTAAAGAATGTTCAGGAATAGAACTAGACCAAGGTGGTTACATAAAGAAGCTATAAGAAATTAACTACCTGTTTAAAATGAAATCAAGTGTCTAGAAGAATTAGATCCCAACGAACTACAAAAACTCAGATGGAATTACAAAATTGTTGCCAAAAATGTGAAGACTATATGGAGAAGAGAAGAGGTACTGGGGTACTAAAGATTAGAAAATATTCCTTGAATTTGAAAAAGGGGAGAAGGATGGCATCCAGATATTAACCATCAGAATTAAAGATATCTTAAATATTAGAACAAACTGTTAATCAGATGGTCTGTGACCACTTAGGACAGAGAGAGACATGTACTAAAAGCCAGCAAGGGCCTATTTATTAAGAAGATCTCAGTGAGACCAAAATGTAGAACACTCTAAGCCATAAATATACCTTGGTATAATAAAAAGTCATTCTGTGAAGTTGTTGCTTGCCTGTTTTTTCCCCATCTAAATACCAGAATCTTGGTTTTAATAGCTAGTTAGTGCTGCTAGCAACAACAAAAAATGTTTCTGAAAATCATGTTCATAATGAGAACCGTATATATTTTGCCAGATGTTATATAACCAAATCAAAGCTCTACAGAGTGGATGCTAGGCCCACCTGCAGTCCCCACCCCATCCTGACTCCGGAGTAGCTGACCTGCTGTTGAGCCTCATCTGTGTGTTTCACAAGACGTGTCCTATGCTGATCTCACTGGGCTGTCACTTCTTAGTTTGAGAACCGTGACACTTGGTTTTGAGACTTTACAAATATACTTCTCATCCCTTACAACTGCATCTTTATCACTGGATTTCAGTCAGAGCTTTCTTATCTACAGTATGCTCTGCAGAAGCCTGCTTGCTGGCTTCACCAGATAATGGGAATCCCTGCCAGGGTGAGGCAGTTTGTCCCTTTGTCTGACCCGAGTGCAGGATGTTGTTGCCGTCCTCTGCATCATCTTTGCCACTATCTGCAGTCTCAGTGTGCTGTGGTAATGGAGGAGGTGGTTCTAAAATCTTTTTGGCAAAAGGAATTACTTTATGTTTGGAATTAGAGCTGAAAAGTGGTTCCCCATTGCACAATATCAATACTATTCTTGTGTCACTCTATTAAACGTTGCCTAGGAAATGTGGCTTAGCATATTTGCAAAAGATACAAAATGAGAAGGGGTAGCCATGATGTGGAATGACAGAATTAAGGTTCAAAACAATCTCTAGGTTTGGAGATGTGGGTCAGTTAAAGACATGAATTTTTAAGAGGAGAATAAAAACATCTTACATTCTGATTTGATTAAATTGATTGCACAAGTAACATGTAGATATCCAGCTTAGCAAAAGTTTGAGTGATAAAGATATAAAGGTTCACTCTGATTGCAAGCTCAACATGAGAGTACAAATGCCTACTAAATATTGTATTGAATGGAAACGTAGGTCCCTTTATATTTAAGTACATTGTTCATTTGAGGAATGATAATATTCCAATAACACTATTCAGACCTCATTTGGTGTATTGTATTTCATTTCATATGCCATATTTTGAGGAGAACATTGTCAACTTGAATCTCTTGCTTATGACCTAATTTGTCCCTGGTCACAGGTCAGACTCTACTAACTTGATGGTGTGGAGCAGAATTGTACGTATCAGTTATCAATTCTTGTATCTTCTCCCAATTTCTGGTATCACTGCCATCAATAAATGTCTCTCTTGAAGTGATCACAACATCATTTTCATATATTGAAAATCTTATTTGGGCCTCTGTGCCTCCATATCTGTTATTTTAGTATAATGAGAAGAAACTATGCTTTTGCCAAAACCATTGTTCATTACAGAGGAGTATAGATTTGTTGTTCCATTCAATGGAAAGTCTTTCAACCTCATGAATCAGGGTAGCACATATTCTTATCATTCTTGAATGCATTAACCTGGCACCAATAGACTCAGTTATCAGTCACAGTTATAAATAAGAGTTATGTGGAGACTATAAGGGATTTATTTATGATATGAAAGATTTCTTGCCAATTAAGCTGTAAGAAGAGCCACCTATATCACCAAAGGAAGTCACCTGTATTTTTAAATGTGGGCAATTATTTAAAGATCATACATTTTTAGTATGTCATCTTCACCATGCATAATCTATTAAAGTGAATATAGGAAAATTTATGTCATAGTTTTATGCTCTTAATTTGAGGCATGGAATTAAGATGGAAATCTCAAATATTTTGAAGATGACATACTAAGAAAGTTTAACGAAGAGTGGTAAATCCAACAATAAGTTTGGATATATCACATTCTTTCTACTATAGAAAATAGCTTTATAAGACTATTTAAAAAATCAATTCAGTCTTCATTCTGCCAACCCAGTTAACCACTCAATTGACAGACTTTGTAAAGTGGTAAAAAATGAAAGAGTTGATTGAAAACATTTTTTATTGTAGTATTGTAAGTGATATAAATAGCATAGATTGCTTTGTGTTATTGTTCATGTTTCACCTCATTTGGCAGATTTAAAAGCATAGACATTTTTTAAAAATTATGATGCCATTGTATTAAATTTAAGTTATCAACAATTGACTCTGAAATAGGTCATATATGATGCCATAGCTTAAACTAAGTGAAGCACTGTACATGGTTATTTTATGTGCGATCACAAAGAATGAGGAAGATCTGTGTGTTACACAAAGTGTGTCACATGTAAACTACTCAAACTTACAGGAGCTTGCAATCACAACATAAAACTAGAAGATGCTCAGGATCCTTGATGGGCACAAGTGACAAGGGATTGTTAATACTTGCTAAAATACCTAAATATTGTCAAGTACTGAAATATAATAGATTTATAAAAGAATATAGTCAAATAGGACTGTCCATGTTCTTTCCTCAAGCAGGCAAGGGGCAGATCTGTGGCTCCATCCTACTTCCTGGAAAGGACCTTGACTATTCTCTAACATGCTCATTTTGTTGTCAATGGACAAGGACATCCAGTAATTATCTGCATATTCTGTTCTTGATTAAAATATTTTGTTGAATAATGACACATAAAACACATATTAAAGGGTACATAGAGAAAAGGGCACAAATCTTATGGGTATAGTTCAATGAATGCATTATCACAAAATGAACTCACCCATGGAACTTCCCCCAAAGTCAGGAAGTAGCACATGACTAGCACTTCAGGAGTTCCTTCCTCCTTCCTCACTGAAGGGAATCCCTGTCCTCATTTCTAAAACCAGATATTGGTTTTACCCGGCTTCAAATGTTTTATAAAAGGAATCCTACAGTTTGAATTCTTTAATGTGCAGTTTCCTCTATTCACCGTTACATTTGTGAGATTCACCTGTGTTGCTTTCTGTGATAGGAGTTTGTTTATTTTCACTGATGTGCAGGATCCCTTATATGAACACACTGCAATTTTATTTTACCATTTTTCTGTTCACGGGCCTCTAAGATGCTTGAAGTTTGGGACTATTATGATTATATTTGTACACATATATGTGGATTTATTATGGGTATATAACTAGGAGTGAAACTTCTAGTTTATAGAATACGTGTACCTTCAAATTTAGTAGCAACTGCCTAACAATCTTCCAAAGACATTATACGATTTTTATTCTACCAGCAGTATCAGAGAGTCTCATTTATCTTCATATCCTCACTTGCACTTGATCTTGCCAGTCTCATTAGTTTTAGCCATGCGGATGGATGTACAGTGGTGTCTCAGATTTTAATTCGTGTTTTCCTGATGATGCTGAGGTTGAGCACCTTTTTGTATCCTTGTCTCTTCAGGTGTCTTCTTTCCATAAGTGCTTTTACAAGTTTCTGGCCCATTTTTACATTGTGTTGATTTGTTTTTTTTTCTGTTTGACTTAGAGAAGAAGCTTTACGTATATTCTGGGAAAGAAGTGTCCTGAGAGTTGTTGTGTCGCAAATGTCTTGGAGCATTTTCCAGCTTGCTTTTCATTCTCTTAACTGTATCTTTGATAAATACAAGTCTTAATGATAAAGCCATTTTTTAAATCAATGTTTCTTTATGGCCAGTGATTGTTCTGTATTATTTAAAGCATACTTAACTACCTTATAATTTTGAAATATTCTATTACCTTCTAGAAATTTTTATTGCTATATTTTTAATATTTAGGGCAACAATCCACCTTAAATTGATTTTTATCTATGACATGACTTTAGACCAAATTTTGTTTTCTCATATATATACTCAATTGATTCAGCATCATTTATTAAAAGATTGTCCATTCCTTGCTCCTCTGCAGAGCCACTACCAACATCAGTCATGTGATCTCATATGTGTATGTCTATGCCTGGACTCTCTGTTCTGTTCTGTGGGTCTCCTTGTCCTTTGTGCCAACATCAGGTTGTCTTAATTAAGTTCAAAGTAAATCTGGAAATCTAGAGAAGTACTTTTATTTGGTCATTCTTCCCCAAGATTTTCTCAGCCATTGTTGGCCTTTGAATTATCATATATATCCCAGGAAATGCTTGCCAATTTCCATTAAGATAACTTCTGGGACACTTACTGATATCACGCTGAATCTATAGATCAATCATTCTCAAGTCTTTGGCTGAATTCCTTGGTAAAGCCATTTGGTCCTACATTTTTCTGTATTTCCTTCCTTTAACTCTATTGAGATTTAATTTACTATTCTAACTTTTTTAGATGGCTAATAAAACAAGTTGATTTTCAACCTATTTGCTCTTCTCATATGTATGTTTAAGACTGTATTTTCCTCTAAGAATGGCTTTAATTATATCTAAATTTTGATAGGCCATACTACAGATGATTGAAATCTTTCAAAATTTGTTAAAGCCTACTTTATTGCCTAGTATATGGTCAATTTTTATAGATATTTCACATGTAATTAAGAAAAATATATATCCTGCAGTTGTTATATGCAATGTTCTACATATACCATTTAATATCAATGTCATTTGGTTTGTTCATCAAATCTTTTATATCCTTACTGATTTTTTTTGCCAGCCTGTTCTCTTAGTTGCTAAAGGATATGTTGTAATCTTCCACCATTATTGTGGATTTATTTACTTCTTAGTTTAACTCTACCAATTTTTACTTTGTATATTTGCTAAATTAGGTACACATTTATGATTCCCAGTGAATCTTCCTAGTGAAGTAAACATTTTTATTATTATAAATAGACACTTTTTGATCTACCTTTAGTATATTTTAGATACTGTTTACATAGAAATAACATATCTGTCCTTATAATTTCAATGGTTCTCAAATCTTATATTCAAATGGGTCTCATATTAGCAGCAAATGGTGAGGGTTTTTTTTCAGTCTGAGCATCTTTGTCATTAAATTAATGTATTTATCCAACTTATAGTAATATAATTGCTTATATTTGGTTATTTAAATTTACTATCTTACTATTTGCTTTCACTTCCTATTTTTCCTTCATTTCTTTGTTTTTATTTTTCTTTTTTATTATATTATTTTAAATCAAATAAGTAATTTTATTATTTCATTTGCTCACTACAACTTGTCAGTTATACATTATTTTACTATTTTTCTAGTATTTATTCTAGAAAAAACATACATTTTTGACTTGTGAATGTTTATGATAGATTAGTACTTTTACCATTTTCTATGTAAGATATTAGAACATTTAACACTATTTATTCCACCTCTGCCATATGTGCTATGTATGTTCAAATATTCAATGTATTATTGTTATTGTTTCATGTGTCAATATTCATTTACATTTATATATATATATTTATCATTTATTCTGCTTATCATTTGTTCCTGTAACTCTGAGATGCCATAAGGAATCATCCCTCTGCCTACAGAAAATTATTTATTATGTATTTTAGTTTGGGTTTGCCACTGAAAAATTCTTTCACTTTTTATGTGTCTGAAGACATATGTTTTTGCCCTCATTTTTGAAGGGTATTTCCACTGAATATACACTTCTAAGTTATTGTTTGGTGGTTATTATTGTCACTCAATTGATTTTCAGTTTCCTTTTTAATATTTAAAGGTAATTGTCATACATCATGTATCATCACACATTAGACCAAAAGTACTATGCTATATATTGCTGATGGAAATATACATGTATAATACATATTCCAATTATATTACTGCTGATTGCACTCAATGACATGGCTTGATGAACTAAATAACACCCATTTCATCCTAGGTAGCTTTGACTACCTATCCCAAAGTCGTGTGTTCAGTTTCTCTTTGGATCTGGTAGCAAGTTAATAGTTGTTTCTCAAACAGAAACTGAGTTTCTGGAAAACAGAGCATGACTTTCTTCTAAAACACTAGAGTTCTATGCTGTGATTCCACAGTGGAGACTTGTAAAAGGCTCCAAAAAGAATTTCTATTTGCCACTTGGATTCAGCCAGATCCTCTCTGAAGTCTGAACCTGCTGCAGAGCATTCCCTGGCAGGTTACCTGTTAAATGGATCAGAGCTTCACACCAGATGTGGGATGTGTTGTCTCCAGAATCCGAAGACGACCATCAAGCCTTGGACTTCTTTTACAGTGACACAAGGTGCAAAGTCTAGCAGGGTATTCTACACTTTGGAGGTCACATTCCTACATAGTACAGAGCACTGGAATCTATTTTTATAGTATTTACCTTCCACCATCTAATTGAACAGGTGTCTTATTAA
>VSMD01071524.1:0-83101 GCA_008750895.1 Mirza zaza | reverse complement strand
GCAGGGAGCCTGGAGAATTAGACCGTGGACACTGAAGGTTTTTTGGCAGATGTCTTACTTGGCTCGTGCTGCCATGACAAAATGCCACAGACTGGGTGGCTTAAGCAGCATACATTTATTTACCTCTCAAAGTTCTGGAGGCTGGGAAGTTCAAGACCAAGGTGCTGGAAAGTTTGGTGTCTGGTGAGGGCTCTCCTCCGGCCCTCCAAGTGGGTACTTTTCTTGCTGCGTCCTCAATGGTGGGGACAGGGAGAGAGGAAGCAACTTCTCTGATGTCTGTTCTGATAAGGGCACTAATGCCATTATGGGGAGCCCTTGTGTCAAGACCCCATCTAAACCTAGTTACCTTCCAGTACCACTCCCGAATGTCCTCACATTGGGGGTTGGGCTTCACCTGTGAATTCGTGCAGAGACACAACTCATTCCGCAGCAGCTGGCGAGGTTTACGATCAGATGTCATTTCTGGAAGGTCGGCTGGACTGCTTTGACAGGATAAGAGGGAACAGAGTGCAGCATAGAGAGGATGAGGAGAAACGGGCAGTGCGGGACACCTGCGTGAGGGTGGTGGCCTGAGGCCTCGCAAAGAAGGCATCTCTAGGAGCGGGGAGCATTGGTCTGGCCACCCTAGATCCAACTTCCCTGTAAGTTGCCACCTGGTAAAGACATCCATGGCTCAAAAACTCTGCAAAGCCACTGCATGGCTGCGACCCCTGTTTCTGGCTGAGGAATGGAGGTCCTGCGCAGTGACTTCCGCAGGGAGCAGGGAAATGTCGTGGCTGCGGCTGGCAGGTCCAAGGTCACATTTAGCACCACGGTCCCCAGGTCCCGTGGAGGCGGCCATGAGGGGTTCTGCGTACCCTCGGCGCGTGACGGCAAGCTCATGGTCTGCGAGCCAGAGGCCGAGAGAGACAGACAGGCAGAGACAGCAAGGAATGCCTCCTCATGAGCCTTCCAGAACACGAGCCCACGCTGCCTGGCAGTGGCACAGGAGACCTCCTTCAGGGGCGTGAGAGGAAACTGAAGATGGAAAGGACAAGGAGCTTGGCGACATTGACTGCTCTCCTTTGGGGGCTCCTGGCCACAGAGTCCCCATGCCCTCCCTGGATGAAAGCCTCGCGCTGCTGTAATCCTGGCCGCCAGTGAAGAGATTTGCAACAATGCGAAACCACTAATGAGGCAATCGTGATGGGAGGCTTGGGCCCCCACCCTCAACACCCTCCTGGGTCTCAGCTTTGAAATCCCACCCAGCTGCGGGGTCTCCAGGACCAGCCCAGGGTGGCGGCACCCCCCCCTCACCCCCCGCGTGGGCCCGGCCCCTCCCCGACCTCCTGCTCTTGGCCCGGTTGCTGGGAAGCTCACTCTCTCGGCAGGGGTTCTTCTGTTCCCAGCGTCAGATCCCGCCATGGGAACCTCGCTGGCTGGGGCCTCCTTGCCAAGTTGCTCAAGCGTTTGCCACACGCAGGCAGGCTGGCCCACAGCGGGGGCACAGAAGGAGCAGGAGGTTCTTTCTGTGGTGCCTGGGCTTGGTGGCGTCTGACACGACACCTCAGGGACCCCTTCCCGCGCCCTTCCATCCAGCCCTGCCTGGGAGCTGCTGGGCGTGAGGTTGAGCAGAGCCTGGGCGAAGGCCCCACCTCCCTGTCACTAAGGAGTAACAGAGAGACGCCTTGCCCGGGCATCATCGCAGGGCCAGCTGCGGACGCCCCGACTCTGTGTCCCCGGCTAGCTGCCCTCTCCGTGCCTGGGGGAGCTGGGGCAGGACAGGCAGAGAGCCCCAGCAGGGTCGGGCAGGCCTGCGTGACACTTCTTCTTGTCACCTTCATGGTGGATGTTGACTGTAGCAGGGACACTGAGGCACAGCCCATGACATGGGTCTGACTGCAAACCTCTGGGAACCCACCTTTGATGCTACAGAAAGGGGGTCCCTCCCTTCTGTTCACCTGGCCCATAGGGCAGGAGGCCTTCTGGTCAAGGGGCCTGCTGAGGAAGCTGTCCCAAAGGAGTTTTCCTGGCAAAGGACCATGGAAGGTTCTAGACCTTCTGAAAGATGCTCCATCTATTCTCAGGTGATTCAGGGAGGAAAATAAAAACATGTTCATTGTGTATGAAACACATTACATTCAGAATCACATTGAATCCTTCAAGAACGCCCTGAAATGGGTACTATTATTAATATTATCAGCATTTAACAAATGAGGAAACTGAGGCATGGAGACGACAAAGAAGATGCTCAAGGTCATGCTATAAGTTGGAACCTGAACCCAGGGCTGTCGCTTGCATGGCCAGCGCCCGTCTGCCCGGTCCTGCCAGCCGGAGGCACTGGGTACCCAATGGCCATGTGCTCCAAGGCATTGAGGATTCTCCTTGTCTCTGCCTCACTCCAGCCCCCGCAGTGTAGACAACGGGCTCCTTGCATAGAAGGAGGCAGAGGCCCAGTTGCCCTGTCCTGCCAGTTCTGGTGGTGGTCCCTGGAGGTGCAACATTACAGCAGTGATGCCTTAGAGAGAACTGGGCTCTCTCGAAACCCCAGGCAGTCCTCCGGCTTGGATCTAGCACCGCTCGAAGTGCATCTCTCCTCCTCCCTGGAGTAGCTCCTGGGGCAGTTCATAAAGGGCTCTGTGTTTCAGAAGCTGCAGAGTCCCAGAATGTAGCCTCCAAAAAAGGTTTTCTGTGCTGATTAGCCACCCTCAAGCACACACACACCCCTACCCACCTTTTATGCCCCTTGCTCACTTTGTGATCTTGGGCTTCATCTCTTTTAACCTCAGTTTCCTCATCTGTAAAATGGGAATAATGACAGTCCCTAATTCTCAGGGCTGCTGTGAGATGATGTGTCCCTTTCATTCTTCCTTCCTCTTTGCCCCGGATCAAGCCTAACTGTCACTCTCATTCTCCAGGCACTGCCTGCCTTTCGGGGAGGAAGTAGGGCGGGGCAGGGAATCTTTACCAGCACCCAGAACTTTAACACAGGCCAACCTGGGCCACATCAACCATAAACTGTTTTCCCTGTTATGCATTATTTTTGCTCCCCTCCACTTTTTTTTTTTTTTTTTTTCTGGTAACAGGATTGAGATTTTTTCTTTCAGAGCCATTGGTCCATGAAGTTCAGATAAAACCGACTTTGCCTGGGTTTCAAGACTGGGTGTGTGATCAGGATCGCCCAGTTAGAACATTATATTTTCTAGCCACGTGATTGGTTCAGAAATGGCCATGTGATCCAAGCCGGGCCAATGAGAGCCTTAGCTGGGACTTTAGCAGGATTTATCAGCCCTCTTTCCTCTGGGATTGCTAAACCCAGCCTTGCTAGAGCCAAGGACTTCCCAGGAAACAGCCACCTCGGAACTTTTGGTGAATTGTGGGGGGCATTAATATTAACAGAAATACTAACTTTCGATGAATTTGTACTCATTTTCTCCCATGCAAAAAGACATTGAAACTCGTATGCATTCTTGATGGCCGCAGGATACGCCCCGGACATTTTCACTGGTCCTGGCCAGTGATGGTCTGCAAGTTTGCTTTAATATTGTCAGATCTCTACTTGCTATTTCTTTTAAATGGGTGTATAGACATGGCTCCTAGGAGAGCGGAGAATCAGTCAGGAGACAGCAGCCCGCCAGTCCTCCAGCCCCACGAGGGGCCCCCTCTGCCCCACACACGTTAGGCAGCTCGCTGCAGGTTGCCTTGGGTCTGTGCTGTATGGGACCAGAAGGAAGGGGCCACAGGTGACGCGTGGCTGAGCCACTGAAGGATTGGCTCTTGGCTTTCGGGGGCCTGCTTTTCTCTGCGACGTCTTGACTGGTGCATCTTAGCCATGGGATTTTCAGGTGGCCTCTTTCTTTCTTTTTTTTTTTTTTTTTTGCTTTCTCATTTTTGACACTTAGATATTTGTCTTGGGCTTTTTTCCCCTTTTCCACTTCAAAATAATTCCTTAAAAAGACTTCCTATTATCTGGCACTCACAGGACAGCAGCTGCCACCCCCTGCTCCAGTCTACTTGCACAATGTGGTCTCACCCAGCACAGGAAGAAGAGGAAGGATGGCAGGGGCAGGGGACAAGGTGGCAGAAGGGTCAAAGCCTCATGCTCACAGAAGATGGAAGAGCCAGGGAGGTACATCTCCCTTCATTTCCTTCCAGATCTTTTAATGGGTCCTAAGTCAGTCCAACCAGATCTTTTACTTGCTCTCAAAGGAGCCGAGATTTTGGGAGGCACCTTCGAGATCAAGTCTATGGTCTGCAGTCCCTACAACAGCTCCCAGTGATGCCCACCTCCTGGTAGTCACGCCCCTGTGCAACCCCTTCTCTCTGAGTGTGGGCTGGACCCAGTGTCTTACTTCTAATAAGTAGAATTTGCAAATGTGATAGGGTGTCACTTCTGAGATGAGGTGACCAAGGATTGTGACTTCTGTCTTGCAGGCATGCTCTTGCTCTCTCTGTCTCCTGCTTGCAGTGATGAAGCTGCCACACTGTGCACTGCCCGGTGAAGAAGCCCCTGCAGTAAGGAACTGAAGGTGTGTGGTCTCCGGCCCACAGCCAGGGAGGAACCGAATCCTGCAGAGAACAACCTGGGCACCTAGTCACCCACAGAATCTGGGAGACAGTAAGTGGTGTTGTGTTAAGCCACCACGTTTTGGGGTAGTTTGTTATGCAGCAGATGACAAATACACATACAAACCCTTCATTTTCCACCAAAGACAACCAAGCCCAGAGACAGAAAGCAAGCTACTTGAGGTCACACAGCGATGGCGGAGCAAAGAAGGGGCTGTGATAGGGGTCTCGTGATCCTTAGTGCTGTGCTCTGCCTGGTACACTGAAGGGGGAGATGGAGAAGTAATCCCTCTTCAAGATCATCGTGTGAGGACCATCACCATAAATCCTAACCCTCAGCCCCTTCATCAATAAAATGGGATGAATAGTAACTAAGTGGGGGGATTGTAAACACCGCATATGAATCACCTAGTGGCTGGCACACAGTAGGTGCTTAGTACGTAGGAGCCTTTCTAGAAAGAAGCCTCACCTTGTACCATCTGTCCAGGATCTCTTAGGAAACCAAAGAAGCTGGTCAAATGGGGTAATCCTAAAAGCCATACACATCTGATCTTAACTAAACACATAAAGGGGTGCCCATGTTGACGTAGGGGCAAGAGCTTTTCTTGGCATATAGCTTTGTTTATTGGCGTCCTCTTTATCTTTCTGGCGTAAAGCATTCTCATGGTGCAACGTTTCCATTTCTCGAAAGTGGAGGGAGAATTTACAGACCCTCAGAAGTAATCTGAGGGCAGGATCCTGGATTTTTACAACCCGCCACCCCATCCTTTTTAAAAGTCTTTCCGAAACATTCAATTAAGCATTCATAGAAACGTTAACTTTCTTTTCTTTCATCCTTGCGTTTCATCATTTTCTTAATACTTGGTTCAAGTTCATGACCACCAAGTATAATGGATGTAAACAGGTGTGGACCCACACAACTGCCTCCTGGTAGAGCTGTAATTCAATGTTGGGGCAGACGTTCCCGGGCGGGTCAGTCACAGCCGCTCACCTCCCGTGAGTGAGCCACCCACGTCCCGGAGGTCTCGCGAGACCGGAGAGAACCCTGGCTCAACCCATGCCCTGGGCTCTCTTAAGGGGGATCTGCTGTGTTGGCTACTCCCAGCCCGGCAGAGCTGGGATCATCATCTCCATTTCCCAGCTGGGAGAGGAGGGCCCTGCCTGTGTTCGCACACTGCCTAGTCATCACGGAATCAGCCTGACGTACATTTTTTTGTTTCGGCTGGTTTTATCTTTGCAAAAATGTTTGTAGTGCTACAATGTAATCTTTTGGAACTTAACATTTTTTCACTTACTATTATAATGTTAAGATCGTCCACAGTGCTGCGTGTCGTTGGGGTTCCCTTGGTCTGACAATCGTCTAACGTTCCACTCTGCAAATTCGCCGTGTTGACGCATCCGCCGGCGAGCGTTTGGGTTGTTTGCAGGGTTTTTGCGCTCATGACCGGCGCTTGAGGTCCCAGGGAAGGCTTCCTCCCCCACCCTCTCCAAATCCCTCCCTCTGCCCCCCCATATTCTGTCCAGCACCTTGTTTCTTTTCTCTGGCCATAGTGTCGGCTCCACGAGGGCCACGTCACTCCTGCCCACCCCGGTTCCCCAGCCGGCCAGGGTTCCCGGGACCCGGTAGATGTTCAACACGTGTCTGTTAAACGGATGAATGTGTGGATGGGGCTTGTCCATACAGGACACTTCCTCTGGGGAATCACCCTGGCCCCACAGCCAGTAAAAGTAAAAGCTTCATCTGGTTTGCAAACCCCAGCCTCCTGTTTTCACCAGCAATAATTTGCTGCAAACCCTGCCGGCGAAGGGCAGACCATTTGGGATGCATAAAGCAAAACGGAATCATGTGCAAGATCTTTGGGGTGGGCTGTGCCGTTCGTCCCAAGTCTGGGGCGCCACGGGGGCATGAGAGGAGGCTGGAGGAAGAGCTGGGTTGGTGAGCGGGGAGAGAGGTTATCTCCTTGCTTGCTGTCTCCCTCTCTGTTTGAGACATGTACCGGAAGGAGGTGGAGAGTGGGGGGCGTGTAGGCCCCACAGGTGGCCCAGGGATCCCTCTTTTCCATCAGGAACCCTGCTAACGATGGGTGGTCTCTTGGGCAGCCCTGCCGACGGGGCGGGCTTGGCCACTGGCGTCTCACAACTGGGGGGCTCCTGGGTGAATTTGTGGGGCTCCATCAGGGCGATGGCTGACCTTTTATAAAAAATACTTATTACTGTACTGCTTATTTTCTCTGATTGTAAATAAAATACAAATGCATTGTAGAAAAGTTGGAAAAGTGAAAGAAAACAATAAAACCATTAAGCCTCCTCCCATCACCCAGATTCCACTGGTTCCATCCCGCTGTATTTCCTCCCAATCTTTCCTTCCTCCTTATTCACGTAGTAAAGGGTGGAGAGCAGAGTGGCTAAGGAGATGGCCTTGTAGCCTGATCAGCCATGAGTTCAAACCCCAATTCTACCTCTTGCTACTTGCATGACTAAAGGTGATTTCCTTAACCTGTTTTCCAGTCTGCTAAATGGAGTGTTAGCTAACCAACAGTGCCCACCTGTTAGAATGGTCTTGAGGATGTCATGAATTAATGCATATAAAGTAGCTGGCACCCAATAAACGTTAACTACTGCCTTGTCCAACTCGTTCAGTCATTCGGCAAACATTTATTGAGTACTTACTCTGTGCCAAGCACTGAAGAACTGGTTACACAGAGGTGAACCAAACAAGCGTGTGACCTGCCCAAGGCTAGCCTCTTTGGGGTGAGGGTAGGGGTGGGGCAGGCACTGTCCAAATAATATGCTAATGCATTTGTAAGCGTGTGTTGTGGCGAGTGTTTAAACGGAAAGAACAGGGTGCTCTGAGAAAGTTCCATTTCAGCACAGGCCGGAGGGATGATTAATAAGAAGGGTGGGGGGAGGGGCTTCAGGCCGAGGAAGCAGAAAGTGGCTGATGGGCGACAGGGCTTGGATGAGGTTTGGGTGAGTCCAGGGCGCTGACAGCAGCTCCGGGCTGGGCAGAGCTGAGTGAGGCAACCCGCAGGCAAGGTGGGCCGGAGGGGCGGCCGGGGCAGAGTGAGCAGGGCCTCATCAGTTTCCTTGAGGACTTCTTTGAAATACAATTCGCATGCCAGTTGAATATTAATTACAGGCAAATGCGTCTGAAATGTGATCACACGTGTCCACCGTTCTGCGCTTATGCTCTTCTTCCACTTAGCCCTGGAACATGCCTTCCCGGCAGGGCCTCGGGACCCTCAGTTAAGTTACTGAGTGGTGCTCCGTTGTGTGATGGATGTGTCATCGTCACCATTTACCCGGGGGGCCTCTGTTGTCTGAGCTTTCGTGGGTCTGTCCCACTCAGGGTGGGGACAGTGGCTGCTGTTTGTGCCCCTGGCAGATTTCCCTGAGGACGTGCTCCTCAGGCCATCCGCCCCGGCATGGCCCCGCTGCATGGGAGGAAGGGGGGTGTGGCGCTACCTCCCTGCCCAGCAGGCTCGGTCCCGGCTGGCCTCTGATGTCATGGAAAGTTGGCCGGCAGCTGCTGGCTCTCACCGGAGCTGGCTGTCCCAGGCTGGCATCCGCCCCTTGACCGCTGCCCGGAGCCCCGGTCCTCCGCCAGGACGGCAAGAGCCGGGTCAGCGTCTCCTGGGGCTCGTTGCTCCATCGCTGCCTTCTCGTCTCCTCCCTTTGTTCCGTCCCCAGGCCCAGTCCCCACGGGACAGATGAGCTGGGGTGGGGGGGTCCTCTGGCCTGTTACTAATTATTTCCAAAGGCCATGTGTGATCAGGCAGGTCGTGACAGCTATCAGCTCTTCCCCCACTGCAGAAAGCACACTGGAGGGCGCAGGCCAGGGGCTGGGGGGCGGCTTCCTGGAGGGACCGGCCTTTAGAAGAAGGCCCGAGAAGAGGTGATGGGCTTGGGATCTGGTGTGGGCCCCGTGGTGGGAGTTTCCTCGCCAGAAGAAATGTCCGGGGGCCCCACCCCCACGTTCTCTTTGCACCTGTAGGACCATCCTGGGAATGTGGGAACCAGAAGGGCCCCTCCCAGCCTGACACAAAGTAAATGACTAATAAATGTTTGAGTGAGTGAATGAATGAAATGACCCCTGGGTTATGGCAGATTCACAGAATACCTGAATGGGAAGGACACTTTGAGATCATCACTTCCAGGTGCTTAAACTATCTCGGGCCAGGCACTTTTAGGAGCATCTGATAAAGGTTTACAATCATCTCTCCCAAAACTAACTCTCACCTACACACATTCAAAGCTTTAATCTTATCTGGAGGGATCCCAGACCCCCGGGG
Source organism: Mirza zaza (assembly GCA_008750895.1). NCBI lineage: Eukaryota > Metazoa > Chordata > Mammalia > Primates > Cheirogaleidae > Mirza > Mirza zaza. The sequence continues at coordinate 74,264 of VSMD01071524.1, read as the reverse complement.
CCTTTCCATGGACCCCTGATCGTCTAACGCTCCCATTTTACAGATGGTGGAACAGATGCCCAGAGAGGTCCAGGGACCCGCCCAAATTCCCAGGAAGTGGTAGCCAAGCCCTCTCTTCCTCCTCACACCGGAGCTCAGGCTCTGCACAGCTGTGCTCCTGGGCCTGCCAACCACCAGCTTCGTGATCTCGTCAAGACACCTGAGCTCTCTGGCCCTTACTTCCCTCATCTATAAATGAGCACAAACAGGCCTCACGGCCCTGGGTCTGTGTCTGGACTAAGCAAGCTGACTGTTGAGTCCCCCACCCCACAAGAGATGCTCACCTGCCCCCTGGCACAGGTGGGCGCTGGAACCGCAGAGACGGGGGGCAATTTGCTCAAGGAGAAGGTGGACCGGGGAGAGTTCTTCCCTGGGCCAAACGTGAGTCCCAAGTGACACTGTGTCTGGCCCCCTTGTGCTGAGCACCTTCACGATGTCAGAAAAGTTCCCCTGATTGGGCTGCGGTTGTCACAGGCAGGCAGTGTGGCTTTGGGCTTCTATCTTCCAACTTGTTGCATTGAACGAGCGCTAGTTCAAAGGTTGCTTCCAGGTTTGGAACTTGTGAAATGATTTCTTTTCCAAAATGGCATTCTTTTGCCATCTGAGGGAGTCATTTCCCCCAGATCACCAGCCGCAAAGATGGCAGGGAGGCGGTGATTTGACCGCCCCTTTGGTTGGGGTGAGTGGCAGAAAGCAGAGGGAGCGTGGCCTCGGGTCTGCTTGTAGCCACCGACAAGCACCAGGTGACCTTGATTTTGAACCACAGCAGGAAGGAGTTAAGCGAAGAAGAGCATCTTGGTGATAAGGTGGCTGGGAAAGGTTGTGGAGCTTCCCGAGGGAATACTAAGTGAAGATGAAAGTCTAGAACCTGGGCCGTCATACCCCTTGAAGCCTTGGCTGCTGCCTTCTTAGACAGAGTCAGTCTGTTCTGACTCAAGCTTCACCAGCGCAGAAATCAGGTCTAATTTGCCCATTTGACCCACGCGTGGCCTGGCACGTGGTAGTTGCTCAGGAAATATTCGTTGAATGAATGAACTGACCGGATTGCAGCGGCAGAGACCTTGCTGGCCCCAGGCCTGGCCCGAGAGGGCGTAGCATCCCCAAACACTGGGGGCACCCACAGGTGTCCGTGCAGACGCCAGCTTGCCCCCAAACCCCCTGTAGGTGCCCGCAGGCACTTGGCATGTGGAGGCATCCTCTGGGCCACTCGCTGGACGCTTTCCCGTGCCCAAGGCCACCAGGGAGCTGGGCATTGTCCTGCTCAGAAAGCTTCCATTGGGCCATTTATTAAAGTTCATTTTATTAAAGGAAAGCGGGCTTCAAAAAGCTGTGGGTTTATGGGAAGAGACTTGGATGGAAGTCATTATTCTCGCCGCTCGTCCTCTGTCTCCTCTGCCCGCCATGGAGCCCCTGTTTGATCTCCGGCCTGGGCTTTCTTCTGTCAGCTCAGGCTGGGGGGGGGGGTGGTATTGTGTCCATGCTGGGGAGGGTGGGAACCGTCGGAATTGGCCTCTGCTCTGCGACAGGCAGCGGGCGAGGAGGGGCAGGCTGGGGGGTCTCCGAGAGGAGTCGGGGGGTGGGAGGTGAAGGCAGGGAGTTGGGGGAGGACTCAGCGCAAAGGTCTCTGCCAGGTCAGGTGAGGAAGGGGGCTCTGGTTTGCAAAAAGCCTGCCTGAGAAAGGGCCGGGACCGTTTTTGTTCTCCCATTCATTCCTACTATATATAATAATAATTGCAATGACTATTGCAGCCCGTAATTACTCCGTGCTCATTCTGCACCACAGACTGTGCTGGGCAGGGGCGTGTTTTGTTTTGCCTTCCCAACAGCTTCCCCCATTTTACGGATGGCAAAACAGAGGCTCCACGACACTGTCACATAGCTGACACCACTCCTCTCTGTGACCTGGGCCATGAGGGCCACCTCTCTGGGCTTCTGTTTGCTCATCTGCAAGGTAGAAAGGTTGAGCTACTTGTGTCTGGTTGTGGGTATGAGGCACACGAACTCTGATGTCAGTTTTTTCTGGCCACGGCAGGAAAGACCACGTGGATATAGCCAGCAGTGCTGTTTCGGCAGCATGGCCCTGGGGTCCCGGGGAAATAACACAGAAGGGAGCTTTTCAGGACGTGCCACTCTAGTGCAGGTGAGAGTGTGTGATGACAACATGGCTTGAGGGTGACTTGGAGCCCTTATCTGTCCTCAGCTGGGTGTGGCTGTCGGGGCAGAATGTGCTGGCAAAGGCAGTGGACCGCAGCCTCCCAGAGCGGGACGGGGCTGGTGTGCAAGCTGGACACTGTGGACCAGGCTTGGGGGAGAGAGAAGAGGGAGACAGAAAAAGAGATGTAAAGAGGAAACTGGAAACAGGTAGCTATCAGAGAGACAAAGAGCTAGGCAGGGTGAGGGAAAGATAAACAGAGTCAGGAAGAGAGAGAGAGAGACAGAGACAAAAGTCAGGCCGAGAGAGAACGTGGTCGGAGAAATATGAGCCAAGAGACACCAAGACACAGAGTAGCGAGCCAGCGATCAACCCACTTGGAGAAAAGGACCGGGGACATGAGAGATGGTCGGAAGCAGAATAAGAGGAAGAGAAAGGAAGACAGAGGGGACAGTGAGCCAGAGGAATGCAGGACAAGCCAAGAGGAAACCACAGAGCTGCCCGGCGAGCCCACTCTGGGGCTGGGCTGTGCCCTGCAACCGCAGCTCTGGCTGCCCCGAGATAGCAGCCGAGAAGCTGGACCCACAGCCCAGAGAGCCGCGTGGGGCGAGGGCCTGGAAGACAGTCCAGAGACGTGAGGTCTTGGAAAGTGCCGGTTGGATGGGGAGAGAGAGACCTGCGGTTCTTTGGGTTGAGCCAAAATCGTGATTGTCCAGCTCAATTTCAGGAGCGAGCAAGACCCCCCTCCCCAGCAGGCCCCGTGCTTGTTCTATGTTTTATGGGAGCTGGAACATTGTGAGTGTTAAGCAAACATGCTCTCTCAAGTTCAATCACGGAGGAAGGCTGGATGGGAGCTATTAGACAGAGCGGCCCCCACAGCTGGGAAAATAAATCACGGACCAGGCATCCCCCAGCGGCATGAGCTGGGCCCCTAATCCAAGGTAGCAGAGGGAGCCCTTCTGTTCCCTTATGAAAGGGACCCTGGGCTGGCCGTGGAGCTCAGGTCTCTACTTAAACTTTCAAGGCCATCGACAGTCAGAACCAGACAAGCTCCTGGAAATGAATAATGTGTTAGCAGCTGTCCTTTACAGAGCACTGACTATTGGCCAGCCCCATCTAGTGCCTTACAAGTGTTCTGTTTAATCCTCAAAATGACCCTGTAAAGTAGGTACTACTGTTTAACTTACTTATGACTATTTAACCCCATTTTATAGATGGAAAAACTGAGCCCTCCTAACTTGCCTGAGATCATAGCCAGGAGTTGGAAAAGCCAAGACTCTAATTCCAGGTCTCTCACTTTCCCAGCCATTGCTGTCCAGGTGGTCATGATGAGATAGTGCAAGTACTTCCAAAAGGGAAGGCCCTGGTCACAGTGGCCTCCCATGGATTGGGGATAAGGGACAGGGGGCTAGATGGAGGGACCGTATCTTCTTTCTAGACTATATCCTGGGAATACAGCCTTGCCCTTCTTTCCGGTTGTAGGTAAGTAGGTTTACCTCTTCCATTGTAGGTGAACTGTACCCCAAGAAGCTCCTTTGGGAGAAGGGAGGTGGAATGGGCAGGTGTTGCCCCCGAGGCAGAGAACTGGTGGCTGGAGTGGGACAGCTACTGACTTGTTGGCCCATCCTCTGTTTATTTTGCCTTTCACTGGTATCACGCTTTCGTTTTCCTCTGGGGGACATCTCCCATCTCCCCCTCCATCCCATGCGATTCTGTCAGAGATGTCCATTCCAGAACCTTCCCTTACCCTTTACCGTGGCTCTTGTATGACACTGTGTCTGTTAGGAATGTTTTCACCTGCAAGCCATGGAATGAACAAGTAACAGTAATGTAAAGAATGAAAATATTTAATTTTCTCTCAAAAGGGCAAAATCTGGAAGCAGAAATTTTTAAGTTTTGTGTAACAGTTAAATAATACCAAAAAGGCCCGGATTTTTGTCATTCTACTGGCATTACTGTGTTGGATTTTTGTCTTTAGGCTTGTTGCCTTATGGTGGCAAGAGGGCTGCAGCGGCTTTTGCATCACAAATGCATCCCAAAGCAGGGATGCAAGCATCTTTCTTCTTGCTAACCAGGCTCCTATGAGGGAAAGAGAACTTTCCCAGGAGACACCAGCATACTTCTCCTTATATCTCTGGCCAGAGTGAAGTCACCTGGCTACCCTCAGCCACAATGAAAGCTGGCAAAGTGGGTGTCTAACTTCTTCAGCCTTCAGAATAAGAGATAGGTAAGGAAGATGAGGAATGGCTACTCAGTAGATAACAAAGGGTGTTTGCATCATAAAGATGTGGCCAATCATGGCCACAATAGTTGGCCCAAAGAGTCAGCATATGACTGAAACAGGGCCTATCAGATCCCTTCCCTGGGATTTCACAGATGGATGCTAAGAGAGATGCTCTATGTCTTCTCAGGTTGCAGCGCCAGGCTGATGTAAGCTTGGACTGCTCTGTGGCCTGCTCCTTTCTCGTGCTGGGTGGAGGGAAGTACTCTCTCCTCAGCAGGAGAGAATGAGGCCAGTGCAGAATGGAGCAGACCAAAAGATGGGGGTTAGAGTGGGGAGAGAGAGAGAATGACAACATTTGAATTTCTGAATCCCCATTACTGAGAACTGCCTTTGGACTTTCTGACATTTGCTTAAATGAATTCAAATTGGGTTTTTATTATTTGCTACCAAAAATCTCCAATTATTGCCAGGCCTGCTAAGAGCTTTCAGCATCCTAAGTACAGACCTATCCTCTTCCTCCCTCCCTGTGGGTCATGGAACAGGGGTGGGCATCTTGCACACGTCCCAGCACTTCTAATGCCTAGAAAAGGGACTTGGCCAGATGGTTAAATCCACCAGTGACCAAATCCAAGCCTAGGAACCACCGACTGATTGCCATGGGCTGGATGGGGGCCTCAGAGTATGTCTTCTTGGGGCAGGACAGGATTTCAGTGGCCAAAATCTAGGGACCAGGACAGTTTCAGAATCCAGCCTGGTCCACTTTACAAATGGTAATAACAAAGCTAACACTTCTAGAGTGTTTACTAACTGCTGGTTTGCATGTATTAACTCAATTCTTACAACAGCTCGAACAGGTAGATGCCGTTTTAGCCATGAAGAAATTAAGGCACAGAGAAATTTAAGAGAAATGCATTTGGCAAAGGTCAGTTAGAAACCGTTCTTCAAGTCCTCATTATTTCAAGAACTATCTTTTCCTCCAAGTTCTTAAAATGTATATGTGAATTGTGTGTGTGTGTACATAATTATGTCATATGTAGGAGTATGCGTGAGTGTATGTACAGACACACACACACACACACACAGAGTCAGTGTTGTGTATCTGCGAGTTCTGCATCTGTGGATTCAATCAACCACACATTAAAAGTATTCATAAAAGAAACGCAACAATAAAAAATAATATAAATAACAAACCAATACAATATAGCCACTATTTCCACAGTATTCACATTGTACTAGGTATTATAAGTAATCTAGAGATGATTTAAAATGTACAGGAAGATGTACATAAGCTACATGCAAATGCCACACAATTTTACATAAGGGACTTGAGCATGCCTGGCCTTTGGTATCCACGGGGTCCTGGGACCAATCCCCTCTGGATACTGAGGGATAACCGTATATGTGTGTATTCATATATTTTCCAGGTTTTATACCTGGGTAACATTGATCAGTATCTATCTATCTTAAATGAAAGCCCAGATGTAAAACCCGAATTCTTTATTTTTGACATGGATAGTTATGGGTGAAAATCCGGTGGCATCTTGCCCCATGGTGGGAATGCATACTCATGTGGAATGTTTGAAGGTATGGGGACAAAAGGGCATGGGGTGGTGTTGCCTTTCTCCGAGATCTTTTAAAATAGGATTGTATTGGTTTTCTATTGCTGCATAACACACCACAAACTTCATGGCTTAAAGCAGCACACACAGTTATCTCTCAGTTTCCGTGGGGTGGTGGTCTGGGCACCACCGCTTAGCTAAATTCCGTGCTCAGTTCAGGAGCTGGCTGGGGCTGTGGTCGCATCAGAAGCTGGACTGGGGAAAGACCCACTGCAGACTCAGGTCGGTGGCAGAATTCACCTTCTGTAGCTGTAGGGCTGAAGTCTCCACCTTCCTGCTGGGGTCCATCTCCTACCTGTCCCCGCTTTACAACAGCACAGAGATTTACTTCTTCAGAGCCAGCCAGGGAGTCTTTCTCTAGTCTGCTAGGATGGAGTCTTTTGTAATGAAATGTGATCATGGGAGTGACAGCCCGTTACCTTGGCCACATTCTGTTGGTTAGAAGCAAGTCATAGGCTCATCCCACACTCAAGGGGAGGGGGTTCTAGAGGGCATGGCTCATGGGGGGGGGTCACTTCGGGTGTGTCTGCCACAGGGATCATCCTCAAATGCTCCTTGTGGGGTTTTGGCTCAGGGCAAAGGGGTAGCTTTGATGAACGTCAAGGCCCCCATGCATGTCAATAGTCCAGCTAGCATGTCATTTGGGGGCTTAGTGGGCCGGGTTCTGATAATATCCGTGTGAATGAGGGGCTACAGCTCTCTGCTTGAATCCTCGATACTTGGCCTGCTTTGCAACCCCCTGTCTGGCAGCCAGCTCTGCTCCTCCTGGGAGACCTTCTCTGCAGTTCTAGAGGTTGGCTGGGACTACAAGGATGACCACAAGTGTCTGGGCCTGACCTGGGAGCCCTGAAGCCTGGGTGCTCCCCATAACTGGGTGCTCAAGTGGTTTCCCTGCATCTCTGGCATTTTAAGTCCCACAACAACCCACCCAACAGGGAACTGCTCACTGGGCAACTGCCAAGCACGGGGGTGGAGGGAGGCCTAGAAGAATCGGGCAGGTTCTGACTCCCACGTTCTGTTGGCTGGAGCTCTGCTGGTGGTTCCTTCTCGGGCCTCCTGCCCTGCTCTCCACCCCAGCCCCTCCCCCTAGCGTTCCCCTGCATCATCCCCTGTTCCTGAGTCTGCTCACTCATTCATTCATTCATCCATCCATTCCTTCACTACGTATTTCCTAAGCACTTAAGATGAGCCGGGCACAGGCTCGGCACAGGGAATACTTAGCAGTGAACACAACGGGAAAATGGACAAACTCTCTGCCTTCTTGGAGCTTAGACCCGAAGACCTATGGACCAGTATGAACAAATAAATGCATACTAAATGTCAGGGGGTAAGAAGCACCAGAATAAGCGTTTCAGGAGCAAGGCTGCTGCATCACACGGAGTCTGGGGAGGCCTCCGGTGAGACTGCAGCTGATCTGGGTGCCATCCAGAGAGGGGACCCTGAGGCAGAAGGGCGCTCCATGCACTTGGGGAAGAGCCCAAGGCAGTGTGGCCAGGGCAGAGTGACCAGGGCCACTCCGAGGAGACTCAGAGAGAAGAGTCAGGCGTTCAAGGTGGAGGAGGGCAGGAGAGGGTACGTGCGACAGTGCGTAACCACGGTCGGAAAGGCCCCGTCAGATGGGCTGGGGTTTGATGGATTCGGATCTGGGGGGTGGTGAACAAGGAAGTCTCGCCGCTGATCACTGCAGACTTTACCAACTGGGTCAAGGAAACTGGGCTCGAGCCTGAGAGCGGGCAAGCCTGCGCTGGCCTTGGTCACGGAATCAGCACCCTCGTTGCTATGGGCGAGAGCGGGACTGCTCACACGCTGGTGCCACAGGGAGGAGGGTGGCAATTTCTGTGGCTGGTGGTTTGATGCACCCTGGTTGCCTTTGTGTTGCTCTCGTTCCCTCTCTGTGCTCCCCTCCATCCCCAAAGGCCTGAGTCCAGGAGGAGACAGACTCACAGTGACTGTATTGACATCCCACATGGGAGCAGCACTCTACAGTTTGCGGAGTGCTGTCACATTTTCTCTTACTTGGTTGTCAGAACAGCATTCCAATAGGGGATGGTTTCTCTCTATCACTCTTTCCATTTCACAGATGAGAAACCGGGTCCCCAAGAAGCTGAGGGATTTGCTAAGTGCTCAGACATCAGGAGGGTTTGCCTTCCCAGCCAAGGAGCCCAGCAAAGGCTTGTCCTTTTGGCTGCCGTGTGTGCCGAGGGAGGGGTGCACAGACCAGGCTAGACAGCTCTGAAAGGGCTGCCTGGCAAGGTCCGCCCAGTGGTTAACCGAGCCGTGCCGAACACTTCCCGGTGCCCACGCACTTGCCCACGGAGAAGGAGGCCTCATGCCCCCGCAGCATGACAAGGACATTCCTCCCATGGATAACACCAGTCTCAAGACAGAGAGGAAACCAAGCGGGATTACGAGCTGACGCGACAAGAGACACAGGCTCATAAACACCCTCCTCTTGGTCCCCTGCAACGCTGCATTCGTCAGAGTCTCTCTTCTCTCATTATTTTTTCTCCACTCATCTCCTAGCAGTTATTCTGTTGGCTTCGCCAGGCTTCCCAGGCTCCTCCATGACCACTTGCCCTTCTTCAGTGTCCCTCCTGTCCTTCCCAGGGGTTTCACTGGGACAGGAAGTTCATCCATTTGCTCACTTCTTCCTTACTTCTTGCATCTGCCCACCCACCCATCCATCCACCCACCCATCCATCCATCCACCTACCCACCCATCCACCCATCCACCCACCCACCCATCCATCCAACCACCCATCCATCCATCCAACCACCCATCCATCCACCCATCCACCAACTCATCCACCCCATCCACCCCATCCACCCACCTATCCATCCAACCACCCATCCAACCACCCACCCATCCATCCATCCACCCATCCACCCATCCACCCCATCTACTTCATCCACCCCATCCACCCACCCATCCATCCACCCATCCACCCACCCATCCATCCATCCAACCACCCATCCACCCATCCACTCATCCACCGACCCATCCATCCACCCACCCATCCNTCCACCCATCCACCCACCCATCCATCCATCCAACCACCCATCCACCCATCCACTCATCCACCGACCCATCCATCCACCCACCCATCCATCCATCCATCCATCCATCCATCCATCCATCCACCCATCCACCCACCCACTCAACCATCCATCCATCCATCCATCCACCCATCCACCCACTCACTCAACCATCCATCCATCCATCCACCCATCCACCCACCCATCCATCCATCCATCCACCCAGCTATCCACCCACCCATCCATCCATCCATCCACCCATCCTTAGAGTCATTACCGTGTGCCAGCAGTTATACGGATGGCCAAGGGGTGGGCTCTGCCCTGACAGGCCGTGGTCTCTGATACCGTGGCGATGTCAGTTGCAGGAAGAGAAGAGAAAGCGCGAAGGAAGGGTGGGTGGAGATGGTGATGATGATATGAGAAGAGAATGCTCTACCTGAGGCTCGGCCTTCCCAGGAGGTCTTGGAATTGGAAAGGCAGGAACTTGCTTCTGATGGTCACGGGATGATAGAGGCCTGAGGACCTTCTGGATTTGCTGAGATGCCCTGGGCTTCTCCCCAAGCTGACAACCTTTCCTTTCGAGGAGAGGCCTTGGACTTATAGAAGCCCCAGTGCCTTAGAAAAGGTGGGGCTGGCCTTTGGATATGCCTCCTACCTGCCTTTTGTCTCAACAGTTCTCCCCCTCCACCCCGCCTAACAGTGGTCCTTCTGAAGCACAAATCTGATCGTGTCCCTCCCTTTGCTCAACAACTGTTTATGGCTCCCCGGCGCCTTTAGGAAAAAGTCTGAGCTTCTTTACTTTGCCCCATGATGCCTTTTCAGTCTCACCTTCCACTGCATTCTCCCCCGAATCCGGAGTCCCGGTTCTTGCCGTAGGCACACACAGGCCCCGTGCTTCTCGCGCTCCATGTCCATGAGAACAGTGTGCTGCTAAACCCGGAGCTCCGAAAAAGTACAAATGAAGAAAGCCCCAAGTCGTAGCCCTAGCCAGTTTCTGTGGTGTAAATACCCCTGCCATGGCCGATGTCACGCTGCCAGCATGCCATCACTGAAAGCAGAGTTGGGGAGAAAGCAGAGGAAGGGTCCTTCCCGTCTCTCTCCCCGGGGCAGGGCAGTGTGGTGTAGCTGTGTGACTTCAGGCAAGCTACTTAACCCCTCCTAGCCTCAGTTTTCCTTCCTCTAAAATGGGGCTAGAGGTACTGTCTTCCTCGCAGGACCACTATAGGAAGGAAATGAGAGGATGCGTCACAGCACTTAGCACCACGCCTGGTGCGTGGGGAGTGCTTAATAAGTGTCACTCATCACCTGCGAAATGCTTTCCCGTCATTCTTCCCCAGCTCGAAGCCACCTCCACCGCAGAGCCTTCTGTGATTTCTTCATGGAGCCAAAGCACTGGTTTTATCCCCCAAAGCACATTGCTCACACTTCACCGCCGAAGCAGTGTGAGCTTGTAACGATTATTGGGTGTGAGGCCTGTTCCTGATTCCTTGCTGTGCCCTCAGTGTTTTGCAAAGAGCCGGCACACGGTGGGTGCTGGAATCTGTCTTTAGGGGAGTCAGTGAGCTCGTGTGTGGGGCAGGTGCGGGGGGGTTTGGGGAAGGAGGGAGGCAGAGGTGTGGAGGTGCGTGCAGAGGGGAGCTAGAGGAGCGTATGGGGTGGCCTCACGTGTGTACACGGCAAGCGAGGACATCCGGCCAGGTGTGCCTACCTGGAGACCCGTGTCAGTCCTGCCGGCTGAGCAGGGCACAGGCCTTCTGGCGCAGAGAAAGACTTCGGCAGCCGGCTCCCAGGGACGAGCTCGCCTGCGACAGGGAAGCCAGCGGCAGTCTGGCTCTTAGAGAGGAGTCAGCACAGGGCCACGGCCCAACGGAAAAATAAATCCCTGTTGTGCCAGACAGGCTTGGTTCCCGGCTGGGTGAGTTAATAAAGTGACGCTGAGGTGGTTTGGAGCCACCGTGGAGGGGCTGGGGAGGAATGGTCTCATTTCTTGTAAAACTTTAATTAGTGTTAGTCACTTCGAGTGATTATGGTGGCTTAAAATAGCCACCGGCAGCGAGCTTTAATGACACATCTGAGGCCGCTTTGTTTTATTTCTGTAGGGAGCTGAGCTGGGCTTGTAATGGACGCATGTCTGTCCCCTCGCTGGGCTATGAGTGGCTGGGAGCTCCATGCGGGCAGGGACAGGTAAGGTTTGCTGTCCCCGTGACTGGTGCAGTGCCCGGGACATCCGAGAGGCACCCCAAGCCTGTGTGGCCTGCCACTGGCTGCCAGCTCTGACGGGTTCCCTGGTTTATTGTACTAACACTTCTTTCCCACTTCTTTGCTTTTTATCTGCTTTTTTCCACCAGAATGTCAGTGTTCGGCTCACTGCTGTGTTCCCAGTGACGAGAACAGAGCGCAGCAGGTGGTAGGAGCTAAAAGGAAGGATGGATGAGGTGGGAGCCGTCTTCTACCATGCTGGAAGATTCTCAGGAGGGTATTTGAAGATGGCTGTGACAACGTCATAGAGGGCATGGTGACTGTCTAACAGAGGGGCCCTAAAGTGCCTGGGGGTGGGCCAGGATGCCCTCCATGAGGAAGTGACATTTGAGAGGAGAGCAGACACCGACCAGATGGAGAGAGGGAAGGGTGTTCCAGGCAGAGGGAACCGCACATGCGAAGGCCGTGAAGCAGGAAGGAGCAAGACCGAGAGGGGAACAGAAAGGCAGGCCTGGCAGGAGCATGGTGAGTGGGGAGCAGGGGTGACCTTGCTGGCGAGGCACTTGGACATGAGGCTAGTTTCAGCTTCCCCCGCTGCTGGATGTGCCGGTGGGTCCTCCCCAGGCAGGGGCTGCCCTGAACGTCCCCAGCCCTGCCCCACGCCCCACCGGGTCTGACCCACTGAGAGCTGGCCGGCCCCGGGAGAGGGAGCATCAATAGAGGGGGGCACTGGGCAGGTGAGGCAGCCTGACAAGAGCGTTCGGTCGGCGGAGGGTGTGCGTCTTGCTTAGACCTGGCCCAAAAGAACCATGCTGGTGCCCTGGGTTCCTGGGCTGAAAGCGGGCAGAGGATGCTGAGCCCGCAGGGCCGTTCAGAGCCCAACGGCCCGAGCAAAATGGGTGGGAAAGGAAAAGCCTGAGAGACAAGCTGGGCCACTGTCTTCACCAGAGGTGGGGAAACAGTCGACAGGACCAGCATGGACTCGACGACATACCTGCCTTGTGCCACGAATGACGTGGCTTTGTTGTCCCCATTGCGTGGGTAAGTCTTTTGCCCAAGGTCACACCATTGACAGTGGCAGGTGTGGGAGTGAGCCCAGGCCAGGTCCACAGCCTGCGCCTCCTGGGGTGAAACCGACGCTCAGAGAGGAAAAGGGACACACTTGAAGTCCCACGGCCAGAAATCGCAGCCGTGGACACTTGCTGGGTATCCATCACGTATCTCTGTGTCCTGTCCTCTGTTCTTGAAACCTCAGGGAAATAAATCCTACTGAAATACCCCCTTTTCAGCTGAGAAAACTGAGGTCAGAAAGGTAGGAAGGAGCAGAGCTAGGATTTGAGCCGCTCTGAACCTGCGCTTTTCGTGGTTACACAGTAAGCTCCCCTCAGGGAGAGCTGGGGCAATTGTGCCCTTCCTTACCCAGCCTGGGGACGCTTGGCAGTGTCTGGGGACACTTCTGGTTTTCACAGCGGGGGTGGGGTGAGGGCAAAGGGAATGGTGCGCTGGCATCTCGGGGCAGAGGCAGAGAGGCCGCTGAACTTCCCGCAACACGCAAGACAGCCCCCACAACAAAGTGACACAACAAAGCAACACGCAGCCCCAAGTGTCAGCAGGGCCGGGGTAAGGAAACACTGTTCTAGGCCACGCGTCTATTAGTGTGACGTAAAAGGATCTGGAAAAGTGTTATTTGCAGAGGACGCAGTGCCTGGAGCACTCGGTACCAAATACATCTCAGTCTTTTTGTTCCAGCAATGCAAACCTCAACCCCCCCTGGGGACCAAGCTGATAGCTGCCCGGTTCCTGGGTGGTACTGTACCTGTGAAAATTCAAGGGGCATTTAAGGCATGGATGACACCTCAGGGTACACCCCAGGGCCACATTTAACCCCTTCTGCTCCTGCCAGTAGGTGGCTTCTGGCCACTTTCCTTTAACTGCTTGCTCACTGGCCGGGAGCTTGGAGAGGACGCTCACATGATCAGGGCATAGGCTATGGGGTGGATAATCCACCCCACCCCGGCAGGTGAGATGGAGGGCTCTTGGGCTCTGGAGCCAGACTGCACAGGTTCAAACCCCAGCTCAGCCTCTTACACCCCGTGCGAACTTTGGTAAGTTAGTTAACATCTCTGTGCCTCAGTTTCCCACTCTGGGAGTCATGCCTACTTGGCGGGACTATTGTAAACATGAAATGAGATGATGAGGAGAGTGGTGGTTGAGATCCTGGCCATGTTGTCAAAGCGATCTGGATGTGACTCTTGGCTCTGCCACTCACTAACTGTGACTTTAGACAAGTCACTTAGCTCCCTGGGTTTGCTCATTTGCAAACTGAGGGGTGCCGCAGTACCCGCCCTGAGGAGCTGTTTCAGACGGTGCACCTGAAAGAGCCCAGCCCAGTGCCTGGCACACAGTCAGCCCTCAGCACGTGCTATTTGTTGCCACCAACAGTCAATGGGCGCTTTCTTATGACCCCGGATCCTATCCCAGAGCCCGGAACACAGTAGGTGCTGGGGGTGGGGATAAGAATTCCCTCCACCCTCACCCTGCTCAAGCTCGGCCTCCCGGGGAAGCTTGGCCCCTGCTGGGACCCTTCTGTTTGTGCAGCCTGCCTTGCCCCCCGCTGCCCGGGGTTCTGGCGAGAGGGCAGCCACCCTGGGTCAGGGCAGGGCCTGGAGCAAGACGGGTCTTCAGCTTTCAATTTCTGCAGTTCCCCCTCATTCCTCGCCCCCTTCCATCCCTGTTAGCTTCCTGACTGCCCAGCTCTTCCTCTTCCCTTTTGAAACCCCTGCCACTGTCCCGGGTTCCTCCAGCGATTACACAAAGGCCTCTTGGATTCCAGCCCCAGCCCCAGAGGCCAGCTCAGTAATTCAATTACGGCGAGGGAGCTTGCTCCTTTTCGCCTCCCCCTCTTCCTCTTTCTTCCTTTTTTCTTCTCTCTCTTTTTTTTTTCTTTTCTAGATCAAAAAAGAAAAGAGAGACATTGTGACCCTCAAAAGATGCTGCAACCGAAAATTCCCTTCTTGGCTCCAGCCCTGGCTAATGAAATACCAAGAATTTTCTCCCCTCGGAACACGTGTGTGTGGCATTTGATGTGTGTCCTTTGTTTGGGGTTTCTTTCTTGTGCCTCCCGTCTGATGTTGGGGACCCATATAAGTTTCCTACCGGAGACACGATGGCTGTCCCCTCTGTCCGTCCAGCCTAGCCTTGGGCGGCCTCCGTCTGAACCCAGGACGAGAGTCTGTCTCCAATAAGGCCCTGTTCCATTTCTGAGCTTGGCATTGATTCTTTGCAGACTTCACACGTGTGAAATCTGCGGATGGCGTCGTTGCCTGGAAGAGAGCAGAACAAAAGGTTGGGGTACGAGGCAGTGGTTGGGGGACAGGAGGAGCCAGGGCTACACCCTTGTGCCGGCCCTTCTGTGCCGTGTGACAGTGGCAGATCACTGCCCTGGCTGGGCCTCGCACTTGTCCGTAGATTACAGTTCTGTTTTCAGGTGTGGGCTTAGCGTCCACCAGGTGCCTGGCCCCGCGCTAAGGCTGGCGGACAGGAACAAATAAAACGTGCCATGGGCTGTCAGGAGTTTGAAGAAGATGGTCTTGAAAACCCTCTCTGGCTCCGACTTGCTAAAAGCAGCCAAGGGAGGCTCAAAAAAAAGACACATGAGCTGATTTAGCCAGCGGCTAACAGGAAACCAGGTGGCAGGGATAGATTTTCCGTTGCATTTTTAGTGATTTTTTTTTTCATAACAAATAGAATCTTTGAGGCAAAAGGACTCTGTGTATTTGGCTGTCCTGATACCTTTCCAAGGCAGGAAGCCCCTCAAACACATGGAGGCCAAATGCACTTGTCCCCTGGCCAGGGAGAGATGGCTGTCCCCAGGGACCAGCGCAGAGCTCGGTGGGGAAGTTCTGCCTCTCCTTCAGCCCCCCTCGCTCAGCCTCTTTCTGCCCCCAAAGGCCCTCGCACATCCTTCTAATCTCTGCTCCCCAATACAGACATGGGAACGTGGGCATCTTGTTTCCTTAAGCCCTTCTCCAGCCTGACCTTCCCTGTCACCCACTGAGTCCTGATTCCTTCGCTCAAGGCCCCAAAGGGGGCCAAGAATGATGGAAGAGGAAAATGACAGGCCAAGGAGGGTGGAGTGACATTGGGGAGCAGGAATGGGCCCATTGGGTAGTTTACAGGTCCACGAGAATGTTGGCAGCATAGATGCTGAGCGGAAGCTCTTCACCAACGGGGCGGACGGCAGGGAAGAAAGAGGGTGGTGGCAGTCCAGAGGACACAGGGTGCTTTATGTTTGCTCAAGCTCTCCCCTCCTTCCTGGAAGGCTCTTCCTGCAGCTCTGCACACTCAGACCTTGTTCTTCCTTCTCTGCCTGGCTCAAATGGCACCTCCTCCAGGAAGCCTCCCCTGGTCTCCTAGCTGGGAGTCGCTTTTCCCTCTCATTGCATTTTGCCTGGACTGCTCATGAGACATTTAAGGCTCTCCTGCTCTGTGTTCTAGGTATTTTTGTATGGAAACACCAGGTTGCAAACTACTGGGATGGTATTGATTATGTCTTACTCACTTGTAAATCCTCCATAGCATTGAGCACAGGGCTCAGCTGCTGTTTATGGAATGAATAAGCAAGAGGCACAACAGGAACCAGGCTATGTGATAGGCGCTATATCCTCACACAACCTTAAAAGGTGTGGACTCGGTTTAATCACTTTGCAGATGAGAAAACCAAAGCCCAGAGAGGTTCTGCAATTTCTCCAAGACCACAAAACCCATTTGTGGCAGAACTCTACCTGCCATTTTCTCCAGAGCACCCTGTTTCTCCTATGTGTCCAAGCAGTACTTTTTAAATGCTTGGTGCCCATTCCATTGGGGATGAGTTTTAAAATTTTAATCTTTGTATATTTAATTAATGTGTAATAAAAAATATACAATCAACACAGTGAACTTGTCATTTTATAGATGTCATTGCATAACATAAAGCCAAAAAGATAGTTGAGCTAAAAAAAAAAAAAAGCAGAGAATTAGTAGGGGATGAAATTGAAACAAATAGTAAGTCAATGGTAGCTCTCAGGGTAAAAGTCACAAATGCGATTTTGAGATGCCTGAAGTTTGTGAAACACTGGTATAAGAGAATCTGTGGCCTACATGGGGTGTTTAAAAAATACTCTAAAAAATTATGAAGAATAGCAATTACATATTAACCGGAGAAAAATTAGACAATTGAGATGTCAGAAAAGTTAAATTTGTCCACCACCCCACAAGGAGGCGCTGTGTACAGCTGGCAACCTTAGCCTGGCGAGGAGGTGGGGACCCCACACTAAATGTGACGCTGAGACGGTACCTCCCCGGCATCCTTGCAAGCACACGCAGAACCTGGCCTCTGCCTGGCTCCAGCTGAGGGTCAAAGCCATTGCAGCTGACGCTGAGACCTTTGGCTCCATGACACCTGGCCAGTGGCTAGGGGGTGCCAAGTCCAGCACTGCAGGCAACCAGGTCCCAGTCCCATTACCCCACCCCTGACCCGGGTGTTCAGTGTAGACCCCGGAGGCTGGTGCAGGCTTCCTACTTTGGCTCCACTTAGTGCCGCAGCTGTCGTTTCTTTGTCAGCTGTTTTGCTGGAATTTGTTGACATGTCTAACTTCCCCTCGTATAGCCCCACAGCTCTCGCCGGGTCTGATCCACGCAGTGCTTTGCACAGGGCTTGGCACACAGTGGGTAGCGAATAAATGTAAAATTGCAACCCTGCAACCCTGTCTGGAGTCCACCGTGTACCAGATAGATCCTGAAACCCAATGGAATCTAGAGAAAATAAAATGGAAGAGTCTTTGCTCTCTACCTCGGAGACAAATTGTCTCTATTTCCTATTGTGGTCGTCTTGGCTTGGAAGAGTAATTATTTGGAGAAGTAACTACTGGTTATCTATCTATCTATCTATCTATCTATCTATCTATCTATCTATCTATCTAATCTACCTACTTGTCTGTCTGTCTAGATCCACAAGGAGGACAGGTGGAGTATCATTTACTATAATGAGCAGCTATTATGTTTCCGACCCAGATTACTTGGCGCTTCCTCCAGTTTATCTCGTTAAATCATTACACTTGTGTTGAGATGTAAAGTATTAATATTCTTCTTCCTCCTTCAGCAGGAAGGAAACTCATACTCAGAGAAAATACAGACTTGTCCAAGGGGACTGTGCTAGTCATTAGTGTGGTTCACCACATATTTTTGGTTTAACTCTGTAGCATGTGGTATGATCGTACTTCCTTTGGAATGACCTGTGGCTAGGTACGCCTTTGGCCAACAAAATGGGAGCACCTCATCTTCTTCCACTGCCCAGGCATTTCTGAAGGTGGAGACTCCATCAGCCTTGATACTGGAGGGAAGATGTGGAGCAGAGCTTCCCACCAGCATGCAATAGACGTGGAGCATGAGTAAGAGAGGGACCTCGTTTTCAGCCCCGGAATTTGGGGGATGTTTGTTATTGCAGCATAGCCCAGACCTTCCTAAACTAATTGGTTACAAAGTGAGTGAGTTGGCAGAGCTGGAATTTGAACCTCAGTCTGTCTGACTCTCATTGCTGTTTCTACTCTTTCCATACTACTTAGAACTATGTTTTGAGGGCACATGGAATGTTCTATGGGGAGACCTCAGAACACTTGATGGGTTGACAATTTACATAGAGGAAAATCTCTTCCCTTGTAAGTTCTAAGTTTTCCTAATTCAGGTGTCTGTGCTGAGCTCATTTAAGTGTAGAGGACTGAGCAAGTAATAGGTAATATAATAACAAGAAAGAAGAAGAAGAAGAGGAGGAGGAGGAAGGAGGAGGAAGAGGAAGAAGAGAAGAAGGAGGAGGAGGAAGAGGAGGAAGAAGAAGAAGAAGAAGAACATATACTCAGCACATCATATACTGTGCTGACTATATCTTACAACCACCTTCAGCGGCAGGTACCTTTATTTTATCCACTTCGCAGATGAAGAAAACTGAGATTTCGAGTGGCTAAGTGACTTGTCCAAGTTGATACATCTTTGCGTCACGGAATGGCTTCCTAACAGCCAAGTCAAAAATGCAAAGGATGGGGTTGCACAATTGTCAATTATTTCTTGAAAGAAAACATGTTGACATTTGGTGCCGGGGGTGGGGGGAATTGGACTTCCTAAGAAAATTAAAATTGCTCCACAGATCATTTTGTAAGGAATACTGTGGAGTGCGGGACTTTTATAAACGCTTTCATTTCGAAATAATTTCACAGTTATAGAAGAATTGCAAGAATAGAGCAAAGAACCCCCATATGCCCTTCACTCAGATTTGCCCCTTGTTAACATTTATCTCCTTTGCTCTGTCGGTCTCTCCCTGTACATGTATGGCTATTAGTTTTCCAAACCATTAAGAATAAGTTACAGATATCGTTCCCTGCCCAGATTCGAATCAAGCCTCGTACATTATGTTTAGTTGTGATGCCTCTTTGGCCTTCTTTAACCTGGAAGAGTTTCTTAGCCCTTTTTCCAGAACAGACTGCTTATCTATAGGATGCCCCTCGATTTAGGTTTGTCTGACGTTCCTTCACACACAGGTGTGGGTTATGTGTGTTCGATAGTAATGTCACCAAAGCGATGTCGTATCCTTCCCAGTGCACTGTATAGGGACGCTCCCAATGCCCGTGCACACCATCACTGAGGGCGTTAATTTTATTCTTTTGAGTAAGGAGGTGTCTGCCAGGTTTCCCCAATGTAAAGATACTAGTTTTCCTTTTGCAACTTGTAAGTAGCTGTGGGGAGATAACTTTGAGACTGTGGAAGTAGCCTATTAAAATTCTCAATCTTTTATGCACTAATTTTATCATCTACTGATACATACTGGAAATTTTTTAAACAGTGATTTGACTAAAGCTAAAAAAAAAGTCTTCCTAAGACTATTTCTCCTAAGAACCACTGAACATCTGGGATATTACCTTTGCTAAGAAAGACCATTTTCCAATTCACTGGACTAACCAGGGTTTTTTGATATTCCTTGACTGTTTACTTGACCCAGTGGAGGGGAACAATGTGGAAAGTTTGGAGTCATTCCAGATATTTGGAGTGAGCAAATTCCTTGTAGGAATAGGAGACAGAAAGCAGGAGATGGTCACACCTGGGGAGCCAAACTAGGTATATCAGTCTATTTGGATTACCATCACAGAACTCCATAGACCGGGCGACTTAAGCTACAGTTATTTTTTTTTTTCCAACACTTCAGTAGGCTGGAAGTCCAAGATCAAGGTGTCAGCAGGGTTGATTTCCTTTGAGGCCTCTCCCTGGCTTGTAGATGACTGCCTTCTCTCTGTGCCTTCACGTGGCCCTTCTCTGCATGTGAGCGTTCCTGATATCTCTTCCTATTGTATTTGAATCTACTCTTATGACCTTATTTAACCTTAATTACCTCTTTAAGGACCCTAGCTCCAAGTGTAGTCACATTAGGGGTTAGAGCTTCAACATATAAATTTTGGGAGGACACGATTCAGTTCACGACACTCGGGTAGGGGAAAAAACCAGGAGAACTAAGGAGTGACTTGGAGGTGCACAAGTTCCTGCCCAGCAACCTTCGGCCCCCTGCACTCACAGGGACTGTTTGTAGCCACCACACCAGGGCCGACCTTCACGTCCCATCCTCCAGAGGGTACGTCCAACCCACTGGCGACCCCAGGGCTGTACAGACCCATCCTGTCTCTTAATGCTGCTTTCCTGAAGGTTTTTCCATATCATTGTAGATTCCAAAATAGAGATGAACAGTGAAACCTTCAGATGCCCCTGAGGTATCTCTTGAAGAAGTGGCACATGAATCTAGGATCTGTGCCACATATAGTCCCCACGCCAGCTTGCACAGATGCATCCAGCAAATCCAACTCGCAACTATAGCAATACTGAACCTATAGGAACCAGTCCCTTAGACTGGTTATCTCAACACTGTCTATGCCTTCTTGGCCACCTCGACAGAGAAATCTCCTCAGATCCAGACACCAAGTCTTCTTTGTTTGCTGGGAAGACGCCCCTTCAAGCTTTGTTCTCAGAGAACTCATCGATGAAGCATGTAGGGGAGGGTCCTCCCTGTAGTCTTTTCTCATTGAGTTTGAAGGGCTCCTTAGCCCCTCAATCCTGCTGTCTTGGGGTTTCGCCTTCTCCCCCCTAGCATGAGCTGCAGCTGTTCCCAGTTATCTTCCCAGCTTCCAAGTGCTGTTGTGTCTTCCTATGGCTTCACCGAGTCTGGTGCATGAAGCCCAAACCAACTTGGGAGCAGTCCCGAGAGTCCCCCCTCTCTTCCAGGCCCTCTGGGGTGGTGCCAAGGGGGAGGGGGTGGCACGCAGTTCTCTGCCTTCCTGCAACTCAGCAAATTGCAATTTATGAGTTTCAATCCACATGAAAGGGCCCCCAATTAAGTCTCTCTGGATTTATTTGGAATGTTGAATTAATTTGGAAAACAAGGGGGAAAAAAAAGCAACTTGGTTTCAGCCCAGTGAGGGATCATGACATTTTACCAAGTCCTGTCACCTCTTTGCATTTTCTTCACCCCCTATTTGAGTATCTCCTTCCAGATCAGCCACAGGTAAAGTGGGGATGGTGACAAAGTTCTGTTCTGTTGTGAGGGCCACTTTGTGTGGGTCCTCATTCCCCTGCTCCACACTGGACTTTTCAGATGCCTTTGAGCTCTGCATGACGTCCAGGGCCCATGGATGGGTTTGCTCACAGGAAGGTGGCAGCTACTGACAATTCCCTTTCTCCAAGGGCCTTCGCCTATACAGTCTTGTACCCCAGACTCACTCACTGCATGGCTGCCAGAACATCCTCCTGAAAACACGAGTTGGATCATTCTGCCCCTCTATATTTAAATCCCTCAATAACTCCTTATTGCTCTGAGGATAAAACCTGCAATCATCACTGTGGCTTCAGAGTACACAGGGCCTGGCCTCTCCCACCTGTCCTACTGCCCCCAGAACATACCCACCTCCCTCTGCCCACCATGCATACCCGCTGCGCCCACCCCCGCACCCAGTCTGTTTGCTTTTGCATTTGCTGTGCTGTTGGCCTAGACAGCCCTTTCTTGTGGGGGCCTAGTTGACACCTACTCTTCCATCAGTTCTCAGCTAGGTCTTTGCTTCCTCAAGAAAGCCTTCTGGCCGGGCGCGGTGGCTCAAGCCTGTAATCCTAGCTCTCTGGGAGGCCGAGGTGGGCGGATCGTTTGAGCTCAGGAGTTCGAGACCAGCCTGAGCAAGAGCGAGACCCCATCTCTACTATAAATAGAAATTAATTGACCAACTAATATACATAGAAAAAATTAGCCGGGCATGGTGGCACATGCCTGTAGTCCCAGCTACTTGGGAGGCTGAGGCAGCAGGATTGCTTGAGCCCAGGAGTTTGAGGTTGCTGTGAGCTAGGCTGACGCCATGGCACTCACTCTAGCCTGGGCAACAGAGTGAGACTCTGTCTCAAAAAAAGAAAAAAGAAAAAAAAAAAGAAAGCCTTCTGGAACTAAGCTGAATGTTTTTTTTATTCTCTCTCCTGACACCAAGTTTCTGTTTTTTGAAGCAGTTATCACAAAAGTCATTCTACATTTATGCGTGTTATTATTTCATTCTGTCTCTCCCATTAGACTATGAGTCAGACTCAAGGACCACATCTGTTTGCTTTCACCGTCGAATCCTCAATGCCTAATACAGTAGCCGAAACAAAGTAGGCACTTGGGAATGATTGGCGAATGAATGAATGAATGGGTGAATAAACACAGACGTTGGTTTCCCTTATTTAAGTCATTGGTTGTGAATGACCCTACATAGTTCTTTAGGCAAGACCGGATGGGTCCTGCCCAAGCAAGCAGGTGTTCCAGAGGCAGGTGGCTATTTGCACTGTTGGACAGTGGCCAGGTCAGCGACATCTCCTGAGGGTGGGCGGCGAAGCCAAGATGAGGACTGGGTCCTGCTCATCGTCAGGTGGGGAGGTGCACGGTGCCCAGTCAAGTGGGAAATGATGTGCGCAATGTTTTGTGCAGTGCCTGGCGCAGAGCACGTGCCCAGTGCGCATGTGTATCTGTCCTTTCCCAATCTTTCTCCTTGTGTTGGCTGCCAGGTTACTCCCTTCCCCAGCCCTGCCAGGGAAATCTGGAGGCCAAGGCTGCAGTCCTGCATTTGTACACTCCTTTCTTCTTTCCTACAGACTTTGCGAGCCAGAGCTCTTGTTGGCCCCTCTCAGGAGTGGAGCACTGAGTACAGTCTGGCCACTGTAACAAAGAGCCACCAAGATGCAGTGGAAGTTCATTCCTCTCTGCTGTAACCAGGGCTGGTGGGACAGTTCTGCCCCCCTCGGTGGTGTCTGCTCCGGTTCAGCCCAGCCAAAGGGGTGGGGTGTGGCAGAGAGCAGGGGCACACGGGCCCAGCCCTGCGAAGGGAAACACTCAGAGGGTGCTTTTCACTTTTATTTGCATGCTGTTGGCCAGAGCTTTGGCACGTGGTCAGATTCAGTTGCAAGAAGGCTGGGAATATGCAGCTCTGTGTCCGGTTGCAACTATACCACTACAGGAAAAGGGAAGAATGGCGATTCCAGGTCTGCCACCTGCACCCAGAGCTGCCCTCCAGGACCAAGGAATCTCTTGCTTCCCTTGCTGAACCCCAGCGTCACACACAGGGCATGACACCGAGTAGCCTCCCATGAATGTTGAGGAAATGAATGAATGAGTGAATAAATGAATGAGAGGATGGACAGCTCTGAGTCCAGAGAAAGCTCACATCAATATGATTGAGAAAGCAAATATTCAAGTTGCCTAATCCTTCCTCAAATCCCAGCTGTGTGGCCTCAGGCAAGTTGCTTAAACTCTCTGAACCTCCATCTGTATGTGGGATGATAATAGTACCGTGCTCTTAAGGTTGTTTGGGGGAGTAAATTAGCTCATAAATGTAAAGTGCTTAGAACGGTGCCTGGCACGTAGTAGCAGTCAGTAAATGATGGCTACCACTATTACCATTTTAATGTCATTGCAATTAGTGTTACAGGCGTGCTTCCTAACTGTCTCTCCCTCTCTCTCTCTCTCTGCAGATTCTGTGTCTCATGGGTGCCACACTACCCAGGGGTGTTTTCCTGTCCAAGGGATGTCCTTGAGCACCCCCATGGTGGCAGGAGGCCCCAGTTTCATCCCCTGCCCCCTGAGAGGTCCACGGATAATTGGAAAGAACATGAGCTTTAGTCAAATGCAGGTGAATACAACTCTGGACTCTGCCATTTCATGACTATGATTTTTTGGCAACAAAGACCTCTGAGCACCAGGCTCTTCCCAGTGTCGATGCTAATAATTCCGCACTGTTGGAAGAACTCATGACGCAGAGCAGCTCCTCTGCAAAGTTCTTCTCCCTGGACGGTCCAACTCTGCCCTTGCAGAGAAAGGAGTCAGTGAGGGGGTTTTTGCTCCCTGGGATCATGAGACACCTGGACCTGCCTCTCTTTTCTGTGCCCGGCTGCCAGGAACCTGCCATTTCTGAAGAAATCTAACATTCCAGGGAAAGTGACCCTGGCCAGGTCGCTAATGTCCAGCAGCCACCAGCATTTGGCAGGGTCTCCCCAGCTCCTGAGTGGAGCTGGCTTCCTTCCTGGCATCCTGTAATGCTCCTGGCCCGGGGTGTGGCTAGGGAGGGTGGCAGCCACATAATGAGGACTTGCGAACAGCCACTTGCCCACAGCGAGAGCTGGTTTGTGCTCCACAGGGGGCCAGCTGGCCGCTATCAGTGGAGGACGGTGGTTAGAATTTCTGAGTCTGGGCCAAGCGTCTGTGATTAAATCCCAACACCTCCATTTAGCTGCACAACTCCAGGGGGCGCCAGGCACATGAAAGTCCATGTCAGTGGAACCCCAGAAGCAGAGACCGCCATGGGAGTTGTATCCCTTGGGCTTGAGCAACCAAGCTCCAGTGTCCTCATGTGTCGCGTTGTTGCGCTGTGACCAAACAAGTTGGCAAGTCCAGAGAGCTGAGCAGAGCAAGTGCTCCGTAAGGGAGAATTGCTGTTATTATTTGTTTTGTTCTCTCTCTGCGTATCTCTGGGCTATTGACCGTGAGATCCCTGAGATCCCATCTGTGTCTGCCCGGGACAATGGAACTTTGGAGCGTTGTTTTTAGACCTTCATGAACGAACAAACCTTTCTGTAGGAAATACTCAGTGTGGTGGCTGGCTTTTGTCCAAAGCTTCCCTCTCTCAGTTGATTGTGTTGGGAAGACAGTCCCCGTGGTGCTGGTGGCCCTTGACACCAGGTGGGATTTGCTGGGGTAGGGACCTCGTCAAACAGCAGGACCCCAACAAGGTGCAGCTGCAGGTGGGAGGAGACTGGGTGGCCGCGGCGGTGGCTGGCTGGTGTGGGACGAAGGAGAGCAGCGCTGTCACCGTCCCCAACCTTGGTCCCCACGGGTCGCCCCGTCAGGCCTGTTGGAAAGTCGGGGAGGGAAGGCCCCCCGAGACTGCCCCACTGGGTAGGGGATGCCTTGGAGGCAGCCGTGGGAGGTGGGGAGGAGAGGCCTGTGCTTGCTGGAAATGAACCCATGGAAAATCCTGGAGCAGCACTCCGCCTCCTGAGCCACCAGGAGGCCGCAGACTGCAGCCCACAGGCGGGAGGCGGGAGGTGGGAACGGCTGTGGGAACACACAGAGCGGACAGGATTACACTGACTTTTTGACACATTTCTGTGGGCAGGGCGTCCCTGAGCGCAAAGCCAGTTCCCAGGGCAGAGTGGGGACTTTCATGTGGCGCCAGGGTTGACGCTAGGCCCTGACAGCCGCTGGGCCCCACTGGGCAGAGGGGCAGGGGTGGGACGAGAGGAGGCTCGAGGGGCGCACCAGGAGGCTCCAGGCCCAGGCCACGGGGAAGAAGCTTGACTTCTTTCTACCTCCATCTAGGTGTCTGCAGCCCCCTGGCACCGTCCTTACCTAAGACAGGGCAGCCTGGGCCTTGGGTTCGAATCCTGGCTCTGCCACTCGCCAGTTGTGTGACCTGGGACCAGCTTCCGAGCTTCCATTTCTTCATCCACAAAACAAGGATGGGTTGACATAAGTTCACAGGTGAGAAAACATGGTGCTAGTTACCTCGGGAGTGCTGACTGCGGCAATGTTCCAGGCATCTTACGGGATGCTACTATTTTATTACAATATATTATTTTATTTAAAAAGATTACATGTATCATTATTTCATTGCCTCAGAAGAAGCCTGCAAGAGCTGGGTGATTAAGCCCATTTTACAGATGCGGAAACTGAGACTGGAGCCTAAGAAGCACCCAGACAACGAGGGGCATAGCTTGGCTACAAACCAGGGTTTTTGGCCTGCCAATCCTGGGTGGATGCAGCAGGGACACTGAGACTCATAAGACCACCGAGGCGCCCAAAGCAAGGAGAGGGTGTGTGCAGCGCGCCTCCCTTGGATGGTGCAGTGTCCAGTTTTTCCTTCTTCCCCTGGAACTGTCCCAACCTGGGAATTGCAAGAGGCTTTGGAGGAAACCACCTGAAATTAGGGTTGGTGCGGCTGGAGGGTTCTGCCCCTCGACCTCCCTGCAGGCTCCCAACATAGCTGGAGGGTGAGCCACACAGCCCTGGGGGACTTTCCTGCGTGCCCAGAGGTACGCAGGGCCTTCCGAGCCAGCCTCCTGGAGTCGGAGAGAGGGCCGGCTGCCACCTGTGCAGGCAGGGGTGCTTGGCAGAGCGCAGGCCCGAGTGCAGGGACCTGGGAAGCCAGGCGGCTGCAGCAGTTCGGACAAGGTCAGATGGTGTGGCCGTCTTTATGCCACGTGCCCTGGGGTCCCCAGGGGTCTGTGTGTCGGAGCAGGGATGGACAAAGCAAGGCCCAGGGCTGTCCGGCAGGCCAGGACCCTGCCCTGGGGCCACGTGGTGCACTGGTCGGCTGGGGAGACAGTTAGGACTGGCCTCGAACTCCAGTTCTGCCACTTACCAGCGACCTCGGCAAACGCGTGTTCCCTCGCTGAACCTCAACTGCTGCTTCCAAGGAAGGGGGCAGTGATGGCGGGGCCTCCACAGGGCTGTCAGGGGACCCAGATGTGCTGGTGCTTATGGGACGGGCGAAGGGCCCAGCGCATGGCGAACCCTCGGTACGCGCTGTGATTACTGATGTTTTCATCCCTGGCCCAGTTTCCAGAACCTTCTGCCAGCTCAAAGCCACATATGGGAGGGTGGTGCCAGGGCTGGTTCGATAGTCACTGAGGTACGTCACCCCACATGGGGGGTCCCTGGTGGCCTATTTTCCCCAGCGTCCGTCCTCATCCAGGGGTTCGAAGCGTTTTGGGCCTTTGGGTCCCCCACGGAGACGCCTGTGCCTGGGAAGGGCTACGCGGTCACTCTTACCTGGGAGGCTCGAGGCTGGGGTGAGGGGCTGTTGGGCGGCGAGGCTGGCTGGTGAGGCCCCTCTGCTCTCTGGGTCTGGCTTCTCCCCTTGTGACAGCCTGGCAGAACCTTCAAGTTCCCAGACAAGGACAGACGCTGGTGAAAGCAGACCATCAGGGACCTGCCACACGGGGGCACGCACCTCTGTGGCTTATCACGCAAAAGCCCCTGGGTTGGCGCCGTGGCATTTGGGTTTCAAATTTTCCAAACTGTGCAGCCTTCCCCTTGGTGGGCCCACTGAGGCCACTTGGGGGTCGTAGCCATCCTTGCTGCTCAGGTGAGGCACCCTGCGGGTGGCTAGAGGACCGTGGGACTGATTCACGGTAAGCCTTGACCGAGAGAGAGGAGGCACTGCTTCAGGCCTCAGTATTCCCCTCTGAGAAGTGGGTAGAGGCTTTCTGGCTTCCTCTGCCTTCCTTGGAGAAGCTCAGGAGGACCTAGGGGCCGCCCTTAGCTGGTGTCTGGAGGGACTCAGGACAAGCTCCGGGTCTGATGGGGAGCCACGCTGGACCCTCCAGAGCCCCCCGCGTTGCCCGCCTCGTCCACACGGCTGAGGAGCGGCTCGGCACACGCGGGCCCTGCGCCTGGCTCAGCACAGCTGTCGGAGCCCCCCCAACCCCGGCTCCCCAGGAAAGGGGTGAAGATTAATTAAAGTTGTCAGGGCCTAAGTAAAATCACCAATGTCAATTTCCTCCCTCTGGTTCTTGCTGTCAGAATAAATTGGACAGTCATTACCTAATACTCAGCCCATTTTCCTAATGTTTCAGGGATGCTGAAGGGCTGATGGGAAACAGGGAAGGTGAGGCCCTTCTGAGCCAGAGAGAGGGAGCCGTGTGTGGCTACGGTTGTCTGGGCAGAGTGGCCCGCCTTGGACCACTGCCTGGGCCAGCGCTTGGGTTCTGTGCACCCAGGTCACTGTGCTGACCCAGGTGGAAGAGCCTGGGTGGTCCCCTGCCCACCACTCACCTGCTGGCAACAAGCCCCAGAGAGCTCCTGGTGCAGCAGCAGCCATCACCTTCACAGTCCAGCCTCAGTTTCTCAATCTGAAAAATGGGAATGAATGTATATATATATAATATATATAGTTATATACACGTAATTGGATATAATAGCTGGTTTGGGGAAGGCACTGACTAGGAGGAGGCAGAAGAAAACCTTCTGGGTGCAGGAAATGGTCTATTTCTTAATCTGAAGACTGTATACACCAGTGTACCCATGCATAAACATTCACTGAGCTGTGCACTTAAGACTTGTAGACTTTACTGCATGTGTATCTCACTAAAACTGTTAAAAAGCAAAGGACTCAGTTGTCATAAGAATCAAGCATTGATTTAAGACCAAGGTGCACTCTGTGACGCTGCGTCCCTTTGAAGCAAGGGCTCCCTACTGAGCCTCGCTCCGTGACAGCCCCAGCGTGGCAGGGCTTCGTGTTTCATCTCAGCTGAATCCTCCTGGGAAGCCCGTGAAGTAGGGTTGCCATTCCCATTTCAGGCAGGCGACATGGTGTGGGTTGGGAGGGCCAAGTCGGATTCACACCCTGGCTCTGCCACCTCTTACCTGGGGGGCCTTGGGCAAGTCAGCACACCTGTGAAATAGACGGGGATGATAAAGCCACCTGAGAGGGCCATTGTGAAGATTAAACATCATAAAGAAGTGCATGGCTCAGAGACGGAGTCAATACATGTTAAGCGGCATTCCATCCCTGGGCCTCAGTTTCCCACTATGCTCTCTGCTGGGGGTAGGGTCAGTCCTCCTTGCATGGAAGGAGAACTGATGCCCACTGATGGATGTCACAGAAACCCGAAGCCCCTCCACGCTGCAGTTCCTGGACGTGGCCTGACCCCCGGGAGGGAGGTTTCCTTTGAAGCAGGGCTCTGCGCTCCCTTTTCGGTGGGAGCAGGTAAGAGAACACGTTCTCCTCCACGCGCATGCAGAGCTGGCCCTGGCACCTGCGAGCCCTGGACAGGGGGGTGCCCTCCATCTGGCGGGGCAGCCCAGGCTGCGTTTGGATCGAGGGGGAGGGCACTCATTTATTTTTCCATGAATGTACTGGAGATCCTAAATGCGCCGCGTGCAGGCTGCGCTGCACACACGTTGCAGGTTGCAAGGATGGGTTCGGGCTGCCGCCTCCAGGGAGTGACTGGGATGTCAGGTGCTGCCCATGAATCTCTGCAACATGACAAAGAGGCAGAGGCTGGGAGGGAGAGATGGGACTACATAGAATGAAGCTGACAAAGAAACTCTGAGCTGATACCGCCAAATCTTAAGCAGTAATGTTAGTCTGTGCCGAAGCTCTCTAGAGCAAGCCGAGGGAAACATATCACACATCCACAGCAAACTGCCCAGAGAACCTCTCTGGACACTCAGGTGGCTCCCTTGGACTCCCACTGAGCTTGGTCCCTCTTTACCGGTTCTCTCTTTCTTCCTCCTCTTTGTCACCTGTGACAAAGGACTAGAGATAAAGATAAAGGACTAGAGAAGTTGGCTGGGGTCAGGGAGATAGACATTTCACTGACTCCTCCCACTCCACTGAGTGACTTGGCAGCAAGTCACTTCACTTCTCTGAGCCTCCGTTTGCCAATCTGTGAAATGGACGTGCTGCTGCTTTGGGCCCTGCCTGTCTTGGACATCTCCCCAGAGGACAAGCTCCACCACACCAGGGCCTAGAGCACAGCAAAGAGCAGGGGCTTCATGCGAATTTCTTGAATTAACACGTGCAATAAAATGGAGCAGGAGAGAGTGCTTTGCAAACCCTGAGAAGAGGCATATGTTGCATGTGTTATTCTTACTCCTGGGCTGGTGGAATTTGAGGCAGACCTTGAAATGGAAAGAGCCGGACCCTCCCTCAGTTTGGCGTGCATGTGATTGGCGGGTAGGTGGTGGGGGGTAACTCCCAGGCAGGGAACAGCGAAGCAAATGCCTAGAAGTAGGAAAGGCAAAAGGCGACAGTGATGGAGGTTTGTATTTTTTTCTTCCTAAACAGCATGTGGCTCTAGAGCCGATGTGGTGTCACCTGGTCCCCAGAGTCCTGCGATGCCAGCCGGGGGTTCCGCCTTGGTGTGGACAGGGACGCCATACCCCACGGCTGCATCTGGGAGGCCCAGTTGGCCGCTGTCACGGACGGCCCCAATGTTCCCAGGGCCTCGCAGTATTGCTTAATCCCCCCAAACACAAGCAGCCTTTAATTTATGGAGACACAGCAGTGGCCCCAGGGTCTGAAGCAGGAATCAAAGCGAACAGGCATCATTTACCATAAACAGGCTGGTCCCCAGTGGGTTCTGAGTTCCAGGCACAAGGAAGCCCCAAGATGCTCAGGCGCTCACAATAGAAGCCACCAGCACACCGGGCAGCCGTCCAAGGCTCTGACCTTGAGCTCTCAGCTCCCAGCTCCATCTCGGAGGAGCCTCAGAGGAGCGGGGAGGGGTCGTGGACAATGGGGGGTGGAGCTGCCCCGCTGGAGGGGGAACAATGGGTGGCAGTCAATTCAGGAGACTCCTCAGTTGTGCTAAAATAAATTCTGGCTGTCTAGGGGTGAAGTAAATCCTGCTAAGGAAGCGCAAACTTCCACCCCTCTGTTGGGGTCGGGAGGTCGGGGGTGAGCTCTGGCCCCCTTCTCCGTCCCAGCTCCCCTGTGTCCTGCAGGGCGGTGGTGTGCTCGTAACTGTTTAACAACCAGCTCTAGAAGGGGGGCAGACCTGATTTGTAGCATTTGCAGATTTCCATGGTGTAAATATACCCCATGGGCAAATTTCAAGCTACCAAGATGATAATAGTAAAAAAAAAAAAAAAAAAAAAAAAAAAGGTGCTACCACTGACTACAGAGGAGCTAGGAAGAGACGTGTGGAACTTCCACAGATGTTACAGGTGTAAATAACTTCATGGGCAGAGCTAGTAGTCAAGCTGCACCAAAGTACTTAAGAAATGATGAGTTTTGATTGTTTGTTGTTAATATAATTTATTTAATTGTATGTTTATATAATTTAATTTTTAATAATGGCTGTGTTTAACAACCGGCTCCTGAAATTCCTAAAAAGGCAGTGGTTAGGTCTCGTGAGTTGCGATGAGCACAGGGCACCTGGGCTAAGCCTGTCACAGCCTCTGGCCAGCCCTGGGCAGCACGCGGCCTTCCGGGAGCTTCAGCCCCAGCAGCCGGCAGCACCTGGAGACCAGCAGGGCTGCCCCTGAGCTGCCCTGGGTGGGGGTGAACATTGGTGGGGGCTGAAGAAAGAGGGAAGAAGCCCCTGTTGCCACAACTTGGGCTCTGGTCCTGATATCTGCCCTGCCTGGGCACCCTGCGCCTCCCCCAGGTCCCCTCTAAGACAGCCTGGCCCCAGCCTTGTTCGTGGGGCCTGGCCCCTCCTGCAAGGCCCCCTCCTCCAAAGGGGTGTGCAAGCTCAGCCCCCACTACCTGGGTTGTCCGGCTGCAGGTAGCTGTCACAGAAGCAAGATTCCGTTGCTTTACTACCATGGGAAACTCTCGATATGCCCGGATGCTTCTGGTGCCTCAGTTAACCCACCTTGCCTGCACTGTTACTACTAGCAACAAGAACTTACATTTATTGAGCATTTACTAAGTGCCAGGCACTGGGCTACCACAGTGTGACCCTATGAGATTGGAGCCACTCTTATCCCCATTTTGCAGAGGGACAGCCAAAGGCTGTCAGAGTGGTAAGTGAGCACTTGCCCAGGGGCACCAAGCAATATGTTCTGAGCCAAGCTTCTTCTCAAAAGTGATTAGTTTATATTTCCTAAAAACAATTGGTTAGCCCCTATTTTTTTAAGTTTGCCTATAATTGATCTTGCCCAGGTCGTGCCCAGGGAAGTCCTGAGTGGGGGTGGGGTGGGGGGACAGGGAGAAGCTTTTGGGGAGTGCAGGTGGGGGCCACACATGCTGGAAACAGAAATTGGCACATGAGCAAAGAAATAAGAAAGGAGTTCTGTCTTTTTCTCTCCCCCTGCCTCCCATGCGGGACACGCTTCCCCACTGGGGAAGTGGGGACCTATTCCTATGCGTCCCTGGTGCTAGGTTTGAGTCCTGGCTCCCCCACTTCCTAGCTACATACCCTTGGCCTGGTTGGTTAGCCTGTCGGAGCCTCAGTTTCCTCCTCTGTAAAAAGGGGAGAGTGATAATAGCCAACTATAGTGGGCGGGGATGAGAATTAGAGCAAAGTGCCTGGCACAGTGTTGGCGTAATGCCTGGTCATCGCGATTTATTGTTACCATTAGTTTCAGGGGCCAGAGGATCAGGGCCACAGTCACCATGGCCCCGACTGCACCCCAAGGCTCCGGACCCTCTGACCACCCCCGTGCGGGCACCACTAGCGGACGGCTCCTGTGGTCTTTTGCCGACGAGATTCCAGCCCCTGTCTGGGCACATTCGCTGGCATGTTCGTGAAACCGAGGGAAGCAGCGGCCCTCCCTCCCCTGCTCCACGCCGCCTGGTTTATTGACAGGGTAAGTGCCCGTGAGAAACGCCCGGTCTCGCCTCACATTGCCCAGACCCTCCACGGGCCCCGGGGCTCTGGGTTGGATCACTTCGGGAGGGCCTGCCACAGACAGTCCAGGTTCGGAGGCCAACAGGGAAGGAGCCTGGAGATCAGGTGTCAGGCGGGTGCTGCTGGGGCCCCAGCCCGGCCCGCAGAGCAGGGCGCATGGCCTGCACTAGCCCGGGGCTCCGGGCCAGACAGACACCAGGCAGGAGGGTGGCACGGCTGGCCAGGAAGGCCTGGGGCTCTCTCGGGGCCGCCCCAGACCACTGCCCTCTCCTGCTGCCCTCCACCTGTGCGGCCATGTCTGCAGCCATGGGAGCAGTGCCAGTGACAGAAGCAGACGGTGTGAGCACACTTCTCTGCCCCAGCTTTGCCAAAGACGTCTCACCTCCCCATGAGCAGAGAGACCCCTCACCACCCACAGATGTCGTCTCTGACGTGGGCCCTGGCAACTTTTGCAACATCGAAGGTTCAGCTAGAGTCATCCACACGACCACCTTCGGGAGATGCGTGAAGGGCCCATTTCACAGACAGGAAAGTAGAGATTCAGAGAGGTCCAGTGGCTCAGCTGTGACCTGTAGGCTCTCCACCAGATCCAGGTCTTTGAGTCCTGGTCCGGTGCTCTTTTAACCAGGCCACCATGGTTCCCACGAGAGTGATGGGTGTGTGGCACTGGGCAGAGGGAAAATTCCTTTTCATCCTTCCAGAGGGGCTGTGGCCACCCCAAGGCTGGCAGCTTTACAAGAACAGGCTTGTAAACTCAGCCAACACCCCATAATCCTTTTTATGGGGCCTGCTATGGTAATGGACACTCATCAGCTCTCCCAGGCTAAGCCTGGAGGGTGCTGGGGTGGTTCTGAGGGGAGCCAGGCCCCCACTGCCCATCCCCTCTGGGCAAAAGTCCCAAGGGAGAGGCAGGGCCGCCTGCCAGGACTGTCAGCCAGGGGGCGCTGTGCAGCCGGGTGGGGCAGGGGGGAGGCAAAGCCCTTCAAATTCAAATTCCCAGGTCTGCTCTAAACCTGGTTCAGGATCTCCCAAGGAGGCTCATGGAATGTGCATTTATTAAGAGCCCTTGATCTAAGCTAATATTTCACCTCCACTCCTCTAGGAAGAAGCAGAGAATACAGGCAGGGAAGTGACAGGTAGGGCAGATACTTAATTTGTTTACTTACTCAACAAACATTTGCCAGAAATCTTAGACAGGTGGGGCCTCAAGGATGGGTAGGGTCTTCCTCCACCGTCACTTGCAGAGTGGCCTTGAACCCTCTCCTCCCCTCCCCTCCCCTCTCTGGCCCCCGTGTCACTCTCTTGTCAAAGGCGGAGTGTCTCTGGTCCTTTCCAGCTCTGACACTTTATGATTCCGTCAGGTTTAGATAATTAACCAGGATGGCCTCGTTAGTTAGCATCCTGGACAGAGAGCAGATCCTGGGAAGAGCCTGAGCCAGGGCTCCAGACCAGGGGCCTTTGCCTGCCTTGTCACCCACCCACTGTCATGGAGGATGCCAGCTGTACCCTACCTGCCAGGGCACGGAGCAGGGTGGCACCTCCCTCTCAGCACAGCTCCAGAGGGCAAGCCACGGGACATCCGGACTCCGTGACTTTACCATAACCTTGCGGCCCCCTAGGTGACAACACTGCCTCTTGGGTTCTAGTTTGAGATTTTGGTTAGATCTGGATTTCAACGTGTTGCTAAATGATACGTACAGTGTGTCCACATGTTTGTAAACTGCGGATGATTATGTTCGTTTAAGAAAAATGCATATAGAAAAAAATCTAGGTTGATGCTTCTAAAATTTAAAAATATATCTGGCTTTCCTTGTTGCAAAGTGGGGGTAATAGTAAGACTTGCCTCCAAGGCTTGTTGGGAGAATGAAATGCAATAAATACATGTAAAGCACTTACACAGTGCCTGGGACATAGTGAGCACTCCATAAAATGTGTTGCTATGTACATGGCATTTTCACAAGCTATGTCCTACATCAGTATTAGCTACATCTTTATTTATTTAAGTTCCTCAAATCCCTTTGTGTTTTTATTTTCCTTTTATTTAAGAAACTGTATTTAAAAGGGAAATGTTATATCATTAATATAAATGGAAAACTCATTTCAATTGCAAGAAGACAATATAGCAGTAAAAATTAACACAAGGAAAACAAAACAATGTTATGAAAACTTAGGCATATCTTGATTGTGGTGGTAGTTACAAGAATCTACACCTGATAACAGGGCACAAAATATACACACACATTGTAGCGATGTCAGTCTTCTGTGTTTGATATTATATAATATCATAGTTATGTAAGATGTAACCACTGGGGGAAGCTGGGTGAAGAGTACACGCACAACACCTCTCTGGATTATCTTTGTAACTTCCCGTGACTCCATAATCACTTAAAAATAAAAAATGAAAAAGAAAATCCTAAGAACATAGGGATGCTTTCTCCTGGCCTAAGGTTGGGTCTCTCTGGTAAAAAGAGGGGTTGGCAAGTGTTGCTGTCAGACATCCTAACCCCGTGCCAAGACTTCCTCTTTGACTAATCAGAAGGGCTGAAAGAGAGTTCTGAAAAGAATGCAGCTTCGTCTCTGTGGGAGTCGAAGTCACTGCACACTAACCATCTCACGTGCCAGGAGTGGTGCGTGCCCACTTCGGCAAACACTGTCCCCGGTGTTACCTCTGCTGCCTGCATGGGACAGACAGCTGACAGCCCTGGTGCGTGGTGGAGAAAGCACCTGCTTGTGCCGGAGAACCACAGACGTGTCCCGTGCTCTGCCAGGCGCCTCTGGAATCACGATGCCTGGGTCCTAGTCACGGTTCTAATTGCAAAGTCACCGTGTGGCCCTAGGCAAGTCCCTTCTGGGTCATGCTTTCTCTCTCTCTCTGTAAAATGGGAGCCCGTAAAACTGGATTAGGTGTTCTCCAGCTAAGAGTTTACGAAAGGGCACCAAACCCCCTTAAATCGTAGGTCCAGTGTTGTCTGTGCCTTGTTGTGGGGAGAAGGTCTGGGGCCGTGCTATGCAATCTAGAGAAACCAGTCCCCCCAGTTTGTCTGGGACTGAGGGGTTTCCTGGGACACAGGACACCAGCACAGTCCTGAGCAAACCAGGACAGTTGCTCTCCCTAAATAAGGCAGCCAGTGGCCCCATGTGGCTCCCGAGCACTTGAAATGTGTCTAGTCCAAACCGAGATGGGCTATAAGTATAAAATACATAGCAGATGTTGAAAATCCAGTGTAAGAAAAATGTAAGAGTGTAAGATACCTCATGAATAATTTTCATATTGATTATATGTTGCAATGATAATATTTTGGATATCTTGGATTAAATAAAATATGTTATTAAAATGATTTTGATTCTCAAAAAATTTTTTAACGTGGCTACTTAAAAATTAAAAAAATTACATCTGTGGCTCATCTTATATGTCTGAAGGCTGCTCTAGAGCCTTCAGCAGATTTCCAAAGGGGTCTGTAGGTTATTGTCATCCCTGATAGAACATCCTGAGGTCCCTTCCAAGTTAACGATGGCATCTCTGGCTTTCTGGGTAGACGCCTGGACGTTTCTTCAATCAAGGGACTTGCGTGCACCCACATACGGGTATGAAGACCTCCACCCTCTCCTTTCCTGATGGCCAACCTGCCCCCATCCTTTTGTTGAAAGGGTCTCCTGAAAGCCCAGGGCGACCTCCCCCTCTGCTCCATGTGACTTTCATTTGCCTAATTAAAGCTAATCTGATAAAGGCAGGAATTGCAGAGATGTGTAAGAGCCCCAGCGAGCCCAGGTCACGGCCTGCTCCAAAGAGGGGCCCTTTGTCTCCCCACCCTCAAGCTGTGGCCAGCTGGGCAACGGGTCACCCAGGGGAGTGAGCAGAGGAGTCAAGACCAATGAGGGGGCTCTTCTGGGATGAGTGGGACTTACATCACTGGGCTGAGGATTTGCAAACAGGGCCAGAAAGAAGGCAAAGGAAGAGGCTGAAAGGATGTGAATACGCTGGGAAACTCAGGAGGAGCACCCTGAGGAAGACAGGCTGGCTCAGACAGCTAAGCGTAGGCTAGAACCCCGGCCTGCTGTCCCTCTTTCCCCCCAGTCAGTGTCACCCTCTGGAGGGACAGGCCAGGGTTATGGCCGCTCTTCCAGGCAAATGGTGGAGGGTTCAATTTGGCGACCCTTACCCGTAACCATGGGCACCGCAGGACCTGCCCAAATCCATGCCTGGAGCCAACCTCTGAGGGCTCCCCAGAAAGACACTTTTTTCTTGAACAGCCAAAACCCCTGCAGCAACCCCCGTGCCGCCCGTCTGCCCACTCACTCACCCAAAATGCTGGGGACTCAGAGATGAGCTGGACGGGGTCAGGAATACCTGAGTTTTTCTGTGTTTTGCTTCTGCTCTTCAGTTTAAAATTCTCTGCTTCCTCTTAGGTCCCAGGGGGTCATTCGGTGGGGGAAGATGCTGCCAGTCAGTGAGTTAACTAAACCACAAGCCTTTACCAATGAGTCGGGGTGTTTGGGGCCCTCCGCTGGGAATTCTGACGGAAACAGGAGGAGACAAAAGGGCCCCAGCCCTCAGGAGGTCACACTCTCCTTGGAGAGGCCCAACCCACGTACAAGAACAGCTGGGGGACAAGACGGACACACTCAACGGCCAGACTGAGCAGGGCACAGCCGAGGCTCTCGGAGGTGAGAATGGGAGAGAGCAAAGGAGCCTTGGAGTCAGGGCAGACATCTCAGACACGTGGGCCTGGCTAGCCTGGAGCCGTGAGAGCAATGGCCCGGGAGGCCTGGCTTCCACCTGGGCTTCTTACGACAGTCACGCGCGCTTGGGCAACTCGATCTCTCCCTGGGCCTCATCGTCCTCATCTGTAAAGTGGGGGAGGTGACCGGGTTGGCGTCGTTCCTGACTGTGACGGCCTGGGGTGTGGAGCATCAGAGAGGAGCAGGGGGAGTTGCAGGTGGGAAGACACGCTGGAGAACTTCTGGCAAGCAGGGAAGGACCCCTGGCCAGACTTGTCGGGAGCTGCTCCCCAACGCCGGGCAAAGTGACCCAGCTCTTTGGCTCGTTCCAGTCCACCCCAGGGCAAGAGAGGTGCACGGCCTCCCCAGGGTCTCAAACAAGTGGCCGTATTGTGTGTGCCCTGCTGGGGTGCGGGCCAGGGGCGGGTGTCGTGGGAACGGCCCCTCTGCCTCTGGGGAGAGGAGGGCGATCCGGGCTCAGGGG
The DNA here is from genome assembly GCA_008750895.1 of Mirza zaza. Lineage (NCBI taxonomy): Eukaryota > Metazoa > Chordata > Mammalia > Primates > Cheirogaleidae > Mirza > Mirza zaza. Next base: position 36,909 of record VSMD01071524.1, on the reverse strand, counting down.
CCTGCCTGGCGCCACTGTTCTTCGCCGGCCGACTCCGGGCCACTTCCTAGAGCTCCTCTCTGGCCTTATCCGTCATGTTCCCAAGGCCACAGAAGCCCAGGTCAGAGCTGACTGTGCAGGGAATGCGGGAAGGAGGGAGCTATGGTGGGTTCTAGAGAAGCGCTGGAGATGGCATCCGTCATTTTGGTTTCATCCGCAAGGGAGCTCAGTCTAGTGACAGCCCTCGTCACACCAGCCTAGACCAACCTATGGGCCCCTTTCAGGAAGTTCAGCAACAGAGACAAACGCGAGCTTTATTTCCTGCTGCGTCCTTTCAACTGACCAGTTAGTAAGTGGCTGTGGCAGCCTGTCGTGTGCCGAGAACTGCGCCCACGTGTGAGGGGGCAGCTCCTCAACCCCAGGGAATACCCCGTGTCGACTCCACCCCGGTCTCCAGGGAAAGCTGTCTGGGCGGTGTCTCCTTCTGGCCCAGCGCCCGCTTTACCTGCTTGGCAGACTTGGCGTTGTCCACGATTATTCCATCTTCTGCACTCGCTTACTCGTTTACACACGCTAGCGCGGTGCCCCGACTGCGTCTCCACTGTCAGCTGCTGTGCCCCTGACCCAGAGTAAGGGCAGACACGCAACAGGTGGCCCGTAAGCGTTTGGTTGAACGTGCGGGTTCAGACAGGGACGTGCGGCTTCCACCTGGGACGGTGTCCAACAGAGGGTGGGCAGTGTGGTGGGCAGGACGATTTGGGGCTGGCACCAGCCCTCAGTCAGGGCGCTGGGGGAGGCAGGACACGTGCAGGCGGGTGAACGGAGGGGAGTTTAGCAAAGGGCTGTTCACGAAGGCACACCCAGTGTCCAGGGAAATGGAGACGGGACAAAGAGGCATGGCGGCCACAGGGGAGGAGGAGGGTGTTGCCACCGAGGCCTGCAGGGGCAGGTACTGGAAGTAACTAGAAGTTATCTAGACCTGGAACGCCAGCTACCTAGCAAGGGTGGCCTGGCAGGAGCGGCCTTTGGAGGAGGAGCGTGGCTGGACCACAGTGACCTGGCTGGGAGGGTGCTGGGGAGTTGGTGCCCCAGCCTCCCTCTCCTCCTCTCCCCCCTCCCCGCAGTGCCCCCCTGGCTGAAGCCTACTGGAAGCCGGAGGGCAGCAGAGCCTGGTGATGCAGTTCCCCCGGCGGTGGGGGCCGAGGAGTCAGCCTCGGGGGTCCAGAGCGGGACGGAGAGGGCTGGAGAGGGCAACCAGAGGAGCAAACAGAGGAAGTCCCGCAGAGGTGGAGGAGGGGCCACCAGGTCCCCCATGGTTCGTTATTGCAAACCGGGATCTCTAGGCTAGAGACAGCTGTAGTCGGTTCAGCATTTTTCACAGCTTCTGTGAGTCAGGAACCCAGGACGGGTGGTTCCAGCCTGGGGAGGTAGCCAGCTTTCTCTGTTTCTTCTAGAAATTGCTAGGCATCCTACGTAGCCTCTCCGTGTGAGCTACATTGGGCTTCCTCACAGCATGGCGGCCTCACTGTGGAAGAGCTTGCGCCTGAACGTTCCATGAACCCAGCAGGAGCAGCGTCACCTTTCTGACCTACCTGCAGAAGTGTGACTTTCACCACAGTCTAGTGGTCAGCCAGTCACTGGGCTTGGCCCAGATTCAAGGGGAGGGGCCGTACACCCCGCCTCTTGATGGGAGGAGGGTTGGAGCTTCGAAGACACGTTTCGAAAGGCTGGAGGATGCACTGTGATCGAACGTCGCTTGGGTGTTAGCCGGCCACGTCTGAGAGGGTCCTTGGGGGGAGACGAGGACAGAACGGAAGCCTCCACCTCTGTTAGGAAGTCGGATCCTTTGAAGCCTCCTTTTCAGGAGCTGGAGGACAGAGGATCAGAGAGGGAGAGTGACGGGTCTAAGGTCACACAGGGATCCTGGGCTAGAAGACCAGAACTCTGTCTTGAGAGAGTCCGTGCCCAGCAGTAAATAAGCAGGGTAGAGGGGGGCAGAGCCGACAAATACACTTCCAGAGCTGCTCGCTCAGGGCCGGGGACTGAGGACTCGAGCTAATTTCCCTCCCACATTCGCCTTCCAGACTCCTGCAGCCCCCGTCCCTAGAAGGAAGGGAGAAAGAAAGGCAATTTGGAGAGTATCAAAGCGAACGGCTTTCACTTTCAGGGAGCTGGCCGGGGAAGATTGCTTCCAGGTGCCTCTCCCGGCCCCTCCCAGCCGGCATGGCAGAGAGAGGGTGGGATGGCTGCTGGCGGCAGGCCTGGAGAGCCAGCGGCTTCCCCTGCCCCGAAGGCCTTTCCCCGGAGCTGCCAAGGCCGCCTGCTGCCTCTCCATCTCAGCACTAGGGTCGCTCCCCTCGACGGCCTTCCCTCCTCACCTGCGTGGCATCAGCACCCGCCCTGCAGCTCCCGGGGACCACCCTTAGAACCAGCACTCTTAGCCCTGAGTTTGAGGCCCCTCTGCCCGCCTGGGGCAGCACCCAACTCACGGGATGCGGAGTGCGTGGGCCAAGCTGGTGTGCCCCTGGAGGACCCGTCCCCTGTCCGGACGTCGCTCGTTGTGCCGAGGACCCTGCAGTGCCCCATCCAGATGTTCTGAGCCCACTGCTAGGTCTGGGGCGTCTTCCCGGCCTGCGCTCCAAGGACCAACCGTGCTGCTTGTGTGAGCGCCGCTAGGCCGGAGGGTGGCCCAAGGGTGGCTGTTCCATGTGTGCGGTGGGGGCGGGGGGAGAGGGGCAGAGCTTCACGTGTCCACACACATGCGTGTGCGTGTGCGGTCCCCCAGGACGCAGGGCAGAGCTGAGTGGGAAAGAAGAGGGTGTGGGCCGGGGACTTTCATTTGCACCTGTAGGTAGGTGTGTCTGCAAAGGCCCAGGGCAAGCGGGTGGCCGCACCCGGGCTGCGGGGCGGAGCAGGCCTGCCGCCCCGGGAGGGCAGGGGATGGACAGGGTGCGTAGGTGCCGCCTCTCTCCCCCCACTTGCTCCTCTGCCCCCTTAATAAAGCCCCCACCCCCTGCCCCAGCTGCGACTCCCACGCCAGGGGTGACAGAGCAGAAAGAAGAGGGAGGAGGGACGTCTCTTCCTCAGCAGAAATGCTACGGCTGACGCTGCGCATGGGCAGGAAAGTGCTCCTGCCGACTCGGGGTCAGGAGAGCGGGGTCCGGCTCTGCTGGGACCTTTGTAAAGTGTCTGCGGTGACAGGCTGGGGGTAGCAGCGCCCTCCCTCCTAAGGACGATGGGAGAGATAAATGTGATCACGAATGTGAACGCGCCTCGGGGCCTAAGACGTGCGCCCATCTGAGGGGTGACTATGCAACTTAGTGGTGAGCCCGCGAAGGGGCGGCATACAAGCCAGCCCTCTGCTCTCCTGGGCATCATCTATGCATGAAAAAAATAATTAACATATTTTTACTCAAAGTCAGGTGAACAGTACGGATAAGAAGGGGGAAGGGGGCAGACGAGGATAAAATAACGCCAAAAATAAACACAGCTTATATTTACGCAGCGCTTACTACGTACCAGGCATGGTCCGATTGCTTTCCAATCCCCTGCATCGGGTAATAATAATATTCCCATTTTATAGATGAGGGAACTGAGGCTCAAAGGGCCACAGAACTAGTGGGTGGCAGAGCCAGGATTTGCACCCAAGAGGGGCCGGGTGAGCAGCGGAGGCAGGGCCGGGCCGCCCTCCCTACGCTGTGTTGGCATCTGCCGTGGGGACAGGCCTCCAGGGTACGGCTGGTGCAGGGACCGCCGAGATCTCGGTGCCGTCTGGGAGACCGTCCCCTGGCCCTGGCCCCCTGCTGGCCTGCTTGCTGCCCCTCCTTCCAGCGTGGCCCCCCTCCTTCCGCCCAGACACCCAGCAGCGCAGCCTCTCCTTTGGGCCAGGTGGGGGTGAAGGTATGGGGGCAGGGGTGGAAATCCAGCCGAGAAAGCGTTTCTTGGGCAGTTGGCGACAGGCACATTCCCGCCTCGGAGCCTTCCCCGTCCCGTCCCGTCCCGTCCCGTCCCGTCCCGTCCCAGGTGGCCTCGTCGAAACCTCGTCGCAGGTGCCAGCTCCTTTCCCATGCCCCTCCTTTCCCATGCCTCCTCCAACCCTCCGCTGTCGACACCCGCATCACCTAACTCGCTCTTTTTGGGGCCATTGCAGGACTTGTTTCTTGTTAGTTTGTTTTGTTTTTCAATTGTGGTAAAGTACGCACAACACAAAATTCACCGCGTGTATCAGTTTTAACTGTACACGTCAGTAGCGTCAAGTGTATTCACATCGCCGTGCAGCAGATCTCCGGGACTTCCACGTCCTGCTGATCTGACACTCCGCGCCCGCTGAATGGCGACTCCTCGGTGCCCCCAACCCCTTCCTACTTTCTGTCTCTGTGAATGTGACTGCCCTAGGTACCTTAGGTCGGTGGAATCACAGTATCTGTCTCGTCGTGACTGGCTTATGCCATTTAGCAGAGTGTCCTTAAGGTTCACTCGGCCGTGTTGTAGCATGTGTCAGAATTTCCCTCCTTTTCATGGCTGTATAATATTTCACCATATGTATAGACTGCATTTTGTGCAGCCACTCATGTGTCCGCAGGCACGTTGCTCCACCTTTGGCCACTGTGAATAAGGCTGCTAGAACATGGCTTTTTAGATAATCGGACTGTGCTATGTATTCATTTTAGAACCAGGTTCTTTACATAATTTTCTAAAAGAGTATTACTGTCCCCAGTTTACAGTGGAGGAGACAAGGGCCCTAAAAGATTATGTCATGGCCCAAGGCACACAGCCAGTGTGTGGCAGAGCCTGGCTTTGAACTCCTGTCTGCACCAAACCCTACGCCGAGCCCCTGCTTTCCACTGCCCCCCTCGCCCGGTGTACTGGTTTTTGTCTCTTTTTCTGCTGGGGAGCTGTGTGGCTGCATGTGCCCACGTCTGAGGCGAGGGGCTAGAGCTTGTATGGGATAGTACCGCATAGTGGTTAAGGTCAAAGACTCTGAGTCTAGACTGCCCAAGTTCAAAAGCTGTCTCCTCTCATTTATCAGCTGTGTGGCATTTGCCAAATTACTTAACCTCTCTGTGCCATGATTGATTAGCGATGTCTGCCAGGGCTCAGGCTAGGACACATGTGCCTCATCTCTGCCTCTCTGGACAAAACGAAGAGCCTGCTTGAAACCATACCCAGACCTGGGCTCTCTCCAGAGTCTTGGTCTTGGAAGCAGTGACAGATATTCCCTATAGAACTGCAAGAGCAGGGAGGCACCACCTGAGCATGGTCCCGGGGGGTGGGTTTGCATGCGTAGGAGAGCCTTCCCTGGCTCCCAGCCTCTTTTGCCTGAGGCAGCAGGGTCGAGTCCCCAGCCCTGGGCCATCGGGCTCCAGGTGGAGGAGATTAGAGTCCATGGGGCGTGCCCTGCTGTCCCCACATGTCCTGCATCTGCTACCGTCCCTTGAGCCGGTGCTCTTGCCCAGGGCCTGGCCGCACTTCTCATGTGTTTGCAAGGTCCCCAGCGGCTCCTTCTCCCCCAGGGTTTCTTAGGCCCTTGGTTCTCGCTGCCTCTCCCAGGCCCTGGTCACCCCCAGTCTCCGTCTGAGGCCCTGGGAGGGGGCGTGACGGCGCTGCCTGCTCCTGCCCCGAGCGAGCCCTTGCCGACCCCGGCCTCAGAGAGGAAGAGGGTTCTGCCGGCTGCAGGGTGGCGGGCGGGATGTGGCGGGGGCCAGTGTGGGGTGGCGTCGCACTGCACAGGCGACCGGAGCGGGGCAGGCATGCTGCTCTGGGTGAGGGCGTGACAGTGGGGACAACGAGACTGGAGGGACTGGGGTAGGTGGCGGCGTGAGGAGGTGGAACTGGGGCGGCTGTGGGGGGTTGACGGTGCGGGTGTCACTGAGAGTGACCGACGGAGTGGCAGGTGGGACGCGGGTGGGTGACGGTGCCCGACACCCAGGTGTGGGGAGGAGCCAGCCAGCCCGCGTGAGAAGGTGCCGGTGGCAGGCCCCAAGACGCCCTGGGCGTGCCCCTGGGGGCGCCGCTCCTGCAGGGAGGAAAGACGGAGGAGAGCGAATGTGTTTTCTCCTGCAGTGGAAAATGATTCCGGGCGAAGGGCCGCGCCTGCTGGCCGCGGAGCCTGACTCGGCTGTGTCAGAGATGATCTTTCACAGATGCTGAAAGCGAGGAAGTGTAATTACGGGGAAATTGCGCTCGGGCAAACGAGCACAAGCCGAGGGCTGCCAGGCCCCATTCCTCACCTGAGCCCCCTGATTGCGGCCGACAGCCCCACATCTGCATGTGCTTTGCAGCCGGGAGGAGGGCGAGCGAGGCAGGAGTGGGCGGGGACGGCGGGGGAGGCGAGGGGACCCTCGGCCCCGCTGCCAACTGCTCCCCGGCTTCCTTGGGAGGCGCTGGGGGGAGGCCGAGGCCCGGGGCACATTCCTGGGTCCGGAGGGCCTTCCGGGGCACCCTCGCTCCGGGGGCGATGAGGCGGAGTCGGAGCTGACTGTACGGTGAGGAGCAAAGCCGAGGCCGCTGCTGCTCCAACCTCGTCATTTTACTGGCTGGGAAACTGAGGCAGCCGAGGGCCCAGGGTCACACGGTGAGCTGATGGCAGGCGTAGATGAGATCCTCCACCTTCTGGCCAGCCAGAGCTCTTGCCAGGGCTCCTGGGGGGCGGGTGGGGAGCAGATCAGGGGCTGGCCTGGTGGGCGGCAGGGTGCCCCTTGCCACTCGCCTCGGGCCCCACCCACAGCCTCCCACACCTGCCTCGGGTTCCTCCGCCCGTCTCTGGTTTGGGCCCTGGCACCGCCCTGCTGGGGAAGCTGGGAGTGCGGCACAGGCGCCTGCCCTCCCGCTTTGGCGTGGAGGTGGCGGTCTCCACTCTGTCTCCTCCCATTGGGCCTGCTCCCCATGGCATGGCCCTTGACCCTCTCCTGGTGTAAGGAAACTATTCTTCTTGTTGGGCACAAAGTTTGCTCCCCACCCCCATTCTGGGGTAAGAAGCCATCCAGAGGGGACAGGCTAACCCGGGCTGGACCCATCATCCCATGTCCTCCTGGCCGCAGCGGCTGCGTCAGGGGAAGGGCGTGTGACCCCCTCCCACACCCCTCTCCAGGGCTGATCAGAGTTCTTCCCTGGTAAGGACACTGGGGGCAGGAAGCTGGCTTCATTCCCGCCGCAGCGGATAGGCTGGGAAGCTGTAGGGTCGGGCGTCCTGAAAGGCCTTTTCTTTATTCTGTAGAGGAGGCGTTTGCAGCAGGCAAGAAGGAGGCACAGCGAGAGTTAGAGGTGGGGTGCAAGGAGAGATGAATTACCGTTAGCATTTTTGAACTCTGGGTTTAGTCCTGTTCCCATGCCTATAGCTCCCAGTTATATTAGCTAATTATTCCATTCCATTCTTTTGCATTCAGTGCATCCAACTGAGTTTCTGTCACTTGCAACCAAGAGACCCGATGAATGCAGCTGCCACAGAGCTGCAGGTGTTCTGGGAAGCGCCGGTGGGCAGGTAAGTTGGCAGGACCGAGTTAGGACCAGTGCCAGAGAGGATGCGGGTCCTCTCCTGGCTGGGAGGGGCTTGGTGGAGGCAGTGTGGCACGGTGGAAATTTGCAGAGGAATAAGCAGGCACAAAGGAATTGACAGTAAAACCCCAACGCAGAAGCAGGTGGACAGTGTTTAGGTCCAGGTGCGGCCACTGTGGGACAGCTTGTCTGGGGGAGAGAAAAGCACCCCCAGGAGGAAAGGCCACCTGAGGGGGGGATGTTCCAGGCAGAGCTAGCCTAGAGGGCGTGCTGCCGCCGTGGCTGTGCCTGGGAAGGAGGTGTGCGGTGCGGGAGAAACTGGCGCCTCCCTGCTTCCAGGAGGAGCAGGGCGGTGGGCAGGGAGTATGGGCTCCCACTGCCACCAGGAGTCACACAGGGGAAGGCACCAGCACACAGCCTATCAATGCCACTAATAATTGACACTTAATAGACCGAAGCTCAGGATCCCACTTTACTTCATTCAAGTCCAAACCTCCTGTCCTTTCCATAAGCCTGGTTTTCCCAGGAAGATTTCTGCCTCAGATGCTGCTTGGTGAGGGCTGGGGAGCCGCCCACTTGGCCGGCACGAGCTGAGTAGCGAGGAGCGATAAAGTAGTGGTGGTTTTGTCTAGCTTGGCACCTTGCCTTAACCACACCTGAGGTGGCTCTGATAACTCAAGCACTCTGCTTAGGCGGCAGCAAGTCAGGGGGAAAGGAGAGTGTTCGCAGAATGTCTAGAACAGGCCAGGCACGTTGACACGCCTTGACTTAATCCACATTACATCTGGGATCTCGTTTAATCTCACAACCTTGTGGAGGAGGTGTTATAATTCCCATTTCACAGATGAGAAAACTGAGGCTCAAGGTCTCTGACCTGGAACGGGGCAGAGCGGAGACTCAGATGGAAATCCACCCGTCTCTAGACTCTGATCTCCCGAGTATCGTGCTCCCTCTGCAGAACCAAACCCTCCCCGTGGGAGGGCGGGAGGGCGTGGCGGGCACTGGGCAGCCCACTGGAGAGTGAGGAACTGCAGAGCTGCCTATGAGTGACTCACGCGAGTGTCAGCAGCAGCTCCAGGCCCTCCTCACCAGGGCAAGAGGTCCCCGGCAGGTCCTGCAGGTCCTGCTGGCCCGTACCCTGTAGCTAACACCGCTCCTGAGAACCGGAGCCCGCCTGCCAGCAGGCTGTGCCGCCACGGCGCCTCGGAGTTCAGACTGTCCAGGGGAGGGAGGCGCAGCCCCAGGACACGGCCTCCGTCCCTGGCGTTGCCTGCACTCCGCAGCGATGACATTGGTGCTGCGCTCTGCTCAGCCTTCTCTGGGGTCTCCTTGGGGACTCCCTTCCCGGTACGGGAACATCAGGCTGTGCACTCTCCCCTCTTCTGTCTGTGGAATCCTATCCCTCCGCAAGGCGTAGGGCGAGTCCTGTCCCCCTCACGAAGCCCCCGTTTGTCCCTTAACCAGATGTGGCTCTTCTTGCTCCCTTTCCCCAGAATCACACCGTGTGAATGACTCGATGCCGGCTGGCTTCGACACCATCTCCGTGGGGACATCCGCCCCCAACGAGGCTTAGTGTCTCCCACCCCAGGCCTGCCACGTGCTGTTCCCAGTGCGTGACGAGGGTGAGCTGTGGGAGTGTCAGTTTCCTCTCCCAGGGCACCGGGACTGAGGTACCCGGACCGTCTCTGTTCCTCTCTGCGGCTCCCTGGGGCTCAGACAACACTCAACCCGTGTTTCCCAGAGTGATGGTCGAGGCCTCCAGACACTGGCTCTTCCTCTTCCCTGCATCTACCTAACGTGCCTGGGATTGGAGTCGTGGGAGTAGTCCGGGAACAGGATCCGGACTGGGACTCCTTGCACCCCTCTGCCCTGGGCACCCCGGGACCTCCGTGTTCTCTCTTCCCTCCTTGCTGCTGAAGCTCCTCCACCACTAAGCAGTTCAACCTTGGGTGAGTTACCTGCTGTCTCTGAGCCTTGATTCCTCGACAGTAAGATGGCAAAGTTGGCCAAAGTCATCTCTAAAATCTCCCTCAGCCTATAAATTCTCCCAGCAGGTTCTCACGAAGATAAGCCAATGAATGATGGTGGATAAATGCTTGAATGGTGGAATTCTAAACCCTGCAAGAAGCAACTGAAGCAGACCAGGTGGATGAGGATGTTGACAATGACGATAATGTTTAACATCAGCATTTATGGAGCTGCTGTGTAAGGCACTTTGCATACGCTGTCTTCAATCTCCCAATAAGCTTTTGAGGGAACATTAAAACCCATTTTATAGGCTATGCATGGTGGCTCATGCCTGTAATCCTAGCACTCTGGGAAGCCGAGGTGGAGGATCACTTGAGCTCAGGAGTTCAAAACCAGCCTGAGCAAGAGTGAGACCCCATCTCTACTAAAAATAGAAAAATTATCCAGGTGTGGTGGCACACGCCTGTAGTCCCAGCTACTCAGGAGGCTGAGGCAGGAGGATTGCTCGAGCCCAGGAGTTTGAAGTTGCAGTGAGCTATGACAATGCCACGGCACTCTAGCCTGGGAGACAGAATGGAACCCTGTCTCAAAATAAATAAATAAATAATAAACCATTTTACAGATGAGGAAAGTGAGGTTCCAAGAGGTGATGGGACTGTCCCATCATCCTGCCAGCACGTGGCCAAGACAGAACTTGGAGCCAGGCCCGCTGGGCTCCCTCCCATACTCCTCTGGCACATTCCAGGCAGGCCCAAGTGGCCAGAGCAGTCCCCGCCTGCCTGCCTGCCGCTCCCCTGCCCTCTGCGGCTGCTTTGCATCCTGCTAGATTCCTGAGGTGTCAGGCCTCATTAGAGCCCTGCAGCCGGCAAGCGTGGAGAGGCAGTTGACAGGTATACAATCTGACCGCGGCTCCCTTCAAATCATCAAGTTGTCTTCAGGCAGGAGCGAGCTGGGAAGCCGGGCAGAGGCCCCTGGCTTGGCCGCAGCATCCGATGCACATTAAAAACATCTTTCAGACGCCTTTTGCTCACTGCACGCTTGTTCTCACTCTCGGTTTCTCTTTTCCTCCATCCAACGGAAGCTGATGGAGTCCGTCAGCTCCATGGGCTCTCTGGTCCAAGCAGGGTCTCACCGACCAGACGGCCACCCGGGAGTCACTGGCATTCTCAGTTCTCAGCTGGCACCTGGGCAAGAGCACCTGTGGCATCGGTCCCGTCCCAGTGGGGGTTGGCAGGGACCGGTAGCCTCCTCTGCAGTTCTGGGGCAGGAGTGCGGCTTTACCACGACCATCAGTTCAGAGCCTGGACTGATGATGATCACGGCTGGCATCGAATGAATGCTTGATTTGGGGACAGAACCCCTTCTACATTTGGGGAATTCCCTACCCCATGATTCACATTGGGAGAAGGAGAAGAGCTCACCTTCTACTAGGAAGAGGAGAAAGCCAGATCCTTGATTTCCCAGGGGCCCTTGCAACCACGAAGTGGGCATGTGACCAGAGCTGGCCAATCCGATGCTCCTGCCCAGGACTGGATCTGGCCCTGGAGCAGTGGGGAGTGTGGTCTGTAGCTGCAAGTGCCCTGGGATGGCAGGGCCACAGATGGCAGCAACAGGCGTTGGGTGTTTAGGGTGGCAGGTGGTACATGGGAGGCCTTGAGGGGAAGGTTCCAGAGCATGCCTTGGGTTGTGCTTCTGGCTGCCACATTCTCTCTTATTCTGACATTTTCTGACCCTAGATTTCCAGCCTTCTTGGTGACTCTACGAGCTGCTACTTTTCTGTGTAAAGCAGCCAAAGGCAACTTCTGTTGTTTATAACTAAGACCTCTGGCTAGACCCCATGTGATAGGTTATTAAATTCTCACAATGGCCCTTTAGGTGACTTCACTTATTAGCTTCATTTTACAGACCAGGAAACTGAGGCACAGAGAGATTAAGTCATGGGAGGTGACACAGTGAGAAGTGGCAGGGCATAGATTCTGTGGGGTCTGTGGGCTTCTGAGCCTGGGCTCTTAATCGCTTCGAGAAAGAGCTTGTGTAGGCTGAATAATGGCCACCCAATGATGCCCATGTTCTAATCCCGAGAACCTGTGAATACGTTACCTTACCTGGCAAAGGGGCATTTGCAGATATAATTAAGAATCTTGAGATGAGGAGATTATCCTGGGTTCTCTGGGTGGACCCATTGTAATCACAAGCGTCCTAATAAAAAGAGAGAAGATGTAGTAGCAGAAGCAGAGGTCAGATGCCACGCTGCTGCCTTTGAGGGTGGGGAAGGGGCCATGAGCTAAGGAATGTGGGCAGCCTCTACAAGCTGGCATAGGCATGGAAGCAGACTCTCCCCTGGAGCCTCCAGAGGAACCGGCCTTGGCAACACCTTGACTGCAGCTCAGTGAGACTGATTTTGCACTCTGATCTCCAAAACTGCAAAATAATCATTTTTTGTTGCCTTAAGTCACTAAGTTTGTGGTAATATTTTAGATCAGCAATAGGCAACTGTATGGGGCCATAAAAATCTTTACACCCCTTGTAATTCTGGTTGGAGGTAGGCTGTCGAGAGAAGGGAACTCGGCAAGGGGCCCAGCCCTGTGTCCCCGGAGCCTGGCACGGTGCCTAGCTCGGGCGGCTGTCCAACGTATCTGTGTTGAATAAAAGGACAATTGGGCACAGGATCCTAAGTCCCCCGCCCTGGTCTGCCAGCCGGGGAAGATGAAGCCAGCAATGCACTTTTATAGCTGTGGCTTCGGCTCTAAGGAGGAGACCCAGGAAGCCCTACCGGGTCACACACAGAGGGGCTGGGGCAGACCTAAGCCCAAAGCTGACCAAGTCACCCATTAGCCTTTTCCTCCGAACCCACACCCTCTGTAGCTCCCCACGCCCATGGTGGAGGAAGGCCAAGATCGGACGAGTGAGCCAGAGATGGAGCCAGGGCAGGAGTTTGCCCCTGACAAGGGGCCTCTGCTCTCTGCAGATGCCACTGCTGCCCACACTGGCCACCCTCCTCCTGAACGCTGCTAACACCTCCCAAGACCAAGCAATCAACCCAGGAGTTTCCAGTGGGTGGTCAGCCACAGGTCACCTCACCCACAGCACAGAGGGCAGCGGGCCAGGCTAGAGAGGTGCCGTGTTCCCTGCTCGAGCGTGCCTGGGGGCTAATGCCTCACGCAGGGCCTCGGGTAGGAGACAGCCCTGGGGAGGTGGCCTTGATTCACGGTTTTTGCCTCTTCCTTCCTGTACCCTTTCCATGGGACACAGCGAGAGGGAGGACACAGTGAGAGGGAACAGCTATTCATGAGGTACATCTCCTGTGGTCCCTTTGCCTTTGTCTTATTTCTAGGGAAGCAGCATGTTCTCCCAGCTCCCACGTGTTCAAAAGCCCGGGCGGCCCTCCTGTCTGCTCTGTCCCACCCAGAAGCCCCAAGGCCTGGAGCTGTGCCCCCGCAAACTCCTATTCATCGTGCAAAACTAGGCTGGTTAAATGCAGCGCGGTGTTCCGGACTGCGTGCCACAATGAGAAGACTGGCGAAATCCGAATAAAACTGTCATTTAGTGAATAGTATTATACCAGTGTTAATTTCTCAGTTTTGACAAATGTAGCCTGATTGTGTGAGATGGTCATGTTTGAGGACGCTGGAGGAAGTGTTCATGGAAATTCTCTGTACTATCTCTGCAAATTGTTTATAAATTTAAAATTATTCCAAAATAAAAATGTAAAAAAGAACAAAAAACCACTGGCTTAGGCATGGCCTCAAATGGCTGGGTAGTTGTCCCTGCCATGCACGCCTGTGGTGCCCTGTTCTTTTCCTTGTTGTGACTTAGATCACCCCAAGCTGTGACGATCTTTCCCCTAAGACTACAAGCTTCTGAGGGCATGGCTGTGCCTTATTGCACTATCTGTACCTATTGTGGAGAATTTGCCAGTCACCATCCTAAACATTTACATAGTTTGCATGACCAACTCCTCTAATCCTCTGGGAGCACCCATGGGAGGTAGGTGCTATTGTTATCCTCGTGTCACAGATGAGCAGACTGAGGCTTAGAGAGGTCAAGTCACTTGACAAAAGTCACAAGTGGCAGGCCTGGGACCAGGAGGAACACCTCCAGCAGTGTGGCTTCAGAATGCATCTGCTAAACCCTCTGCCACTCGAAGCCGTATGGCCTGGGGGCTGAGCAGGACTCTGGCATCAGGTGAGGACCCCAGCTCTTCCTTTCACCAGCTGTGTGACCCTGGACAAGTTACTCAACCTCTCTGAGCTCAGTCCCCTCACCTGTGAAATGGAGAGAAGAATGATAACTACTTCACGCTTCACGAGAAGTAAATGAGATGAAACATGTAAAGTCTTGGCACAGTGCCTGACATGCCATAACCAGGTGACAATGGTCACCCTGAAGCTGATACAGGAGTAAGGTGATACTGACATAATGCTTGCCGACTGAGCGAACAGCGCAGGAGGAAACGGGAACTACTGCTGGTTTCTGGAAGAGTCCAGCCATGATAAACCGCGTGTTGGTGGAAGAGCAGCGGGCAGCAGTGGGTAGGAACCCATCAGTCTGGAAGCTGGAGAGGAGGGAGGGAGGGAGGGAGGGAGGCAGCGGCAAGGTAACAGCCAGCAGAGGGTGGGTAGAGGAAAAGCGCCCCCTCCCCAGGCCAGACGCTGACTCTTCAGACTCTTCTTCAGACTCTTCGAGGAGGTGGGAATCTTCCACCACCACCTCCCGTTCTGCTCTAAGCCTGGGAAAAACCAAACAAATTGGGCAGAGGTCCTGGGCAGCCCTGCTTCTCCCTGGGGTAGGAAGGGCTTGGTCTGTTGTTTGTTCCACAATTAGAAATAGGATCTTGTCCTACTTCTAGCAGGATGCTTTTGTTTGGCAGGAGGAGGAAGAGCTGGGTGACGCCAGAGAGGAGCCCCCAGTGCCACATGCTTGGCGTCCCCCCCAATAAAAATGCCTGCCAGAGGCCAGGTGGGCGTGGAGGCTGCAGGAGCCCTCGCCACCCGCCACCCACCGAGCGAGGTTCCAGAGGTCTGGCACCACCGGGAGAGGTGGCGGCTGTCGGCACCGGGGAAAAAGGCATTCCAAGGCACAAGAATAGCCTGACCACAAGACAGGAAGGCGCTGTCTCTGAAACATCGTCCTCCTCCCTGGAGCAGAAGACACCACATGTTGGGAAGCCCTGAGCTTTCCTGGAACTGCTGGGAACAGAGACCATTTTCCAGGTACACTGACTTCCCTTGGGGAGTCCCAAAGCCCCATGTGTGGGGTGGACACCCTCATGAAGGAGGTCCATGTCTGTGTTATTCATCTTATGTTTAAGACACCCCCAAGCTGAGGTTGGTGACAAGAAAGTGCCATTGATGAGACCATCCATCAGAAGATGGTCCATGCTTTTATTGTCTATGTGAGACCCTGGACCACAGAAAGTGCTGGCAGAGCTTGGTTCCCGCTGTGAGCCACAGAAAACTCATGGAGACTTCAGATCCACCCTGGGTCACATAGCCTTGTGCATTCAGTTGTTTGCTTATTTGGTAACAATCAAGTGCCTTTGTGTCAGGCCCCATTCTAGAAACGGGTGTTTCTAGGATGGCAGACAGGATGACACTCCTGCTCTTGTATCTACTTCACATCTAGAAGGGAGGAAAAAGACACTGAACAAGGACACTAAGAAAGACAACAGATATTTTCAGACAGTGATGAGCGACAAAATCAATAATCAGGGTTATGGGATGGCAGTTGCTACAGTTGGGTGTCAGGGAGACCCAGCCTCTGGGAGGAGGTGACATCTGAGTGGATGCCTTGGCAGAGAGCAGCAGCCAGCCGTGTGAAGACCTGGGTAGAGAGTGTTGTGAGCACAGAAGACACCCCATTGCAAAGTCCCTGAGCAGGGAGCAAGGAAGGAGGACAGAAGGGCCAGGTGGATGTGGACAGGGGAGGGTGGCACCAGATGGTGTTGGTGGGAGCACAGTGGCTGGGATGTGTAGATGGAGGCTTAGAAGTTGGCGTGGGGTGAGGGGGACCCTGGACTCGGTTCTAAGTGCAATGGGAAGTCACCAAAGAGTTGTCAGCAGAGGTGTGGCGTGATCTGACTTGTGTTTCTAGAAGTCCTCTCCAGTAGCGGGAGGACAGTGAGTTATAGGGGACAGTGGGGGGAAGTGGGGACATCCCCGAGGTCTACTCAGTTCCAACCAGAGAGGATGAGGCCTCTGGCTAGGGCGGACAACAGGACAGAATCAGGCTGTGCTCTAGGAGCTGCTGGTGGCACGGGTGGGAGAGGGCATGGGACAAGGGGGACTAAGTGTCGGGGCCGGGCGGCTGGCTGAATGGGGATGTGCGTTTGCTGCTGTGGGGAGAGCAGGTTTGCGGGGTGGGGGTGGGGATCAAGCTGGCGCCACATTCACCAGGAAGCTGCCCGTCAAGGGGCTGGACCCAACTCCAGTTTTTCCAGAGAGTTCGGGGAGGTGTTTCAGGTCCCTGGAGCTGCCCAGGTTAAGGTGAGGTTGTGGGAGGAGTCAAATTTCAGTTCCAACACAACAGCTCCCTTTGTACCTATTTTGTATATTAGGGTCCTATGTAAGATGCCAGCCTGAAAAATGTTTTTCAGTGATTCAGAAAAAACAAAAACCAGACAAATGGTAGTATATCAAACTAAAGAGCTTGTGCACAGCAAAGGAAACAATCAACAGAGCGAAGCGACAACCCATAGAATAGGGGAAAATATTTGCAAACTATTCATCTGACGAAGGACCAATATCCAGAATATATAAGGAACTCAAACAACCCAACAGCAAAACCCAAATAATTTTATTAAAAAGTGGGCAAAAGGATCTGAATAGACATTTCTCAAAAGAAGACATGCAAATGGCCAACAAGTATATGAAAAAATGGTCAACATTACTAATCATCAGGGAAATGCAAATCAAAACCACAATGAGACATCACTGTACCCCAGTTAGAACAGCTATCTTCAAAAACACAAAAAATAACAAATGTAGTGAGAATGAGGAGAGAAAGGAACTCTTACACACTATTGGCAGAATATAAATTGGTACAGCTATTATGGAAAACAGTATGGAGGTTCCTCAAAAAATTAAAAATAGAACTACCATAGGATCTAGCTTCTCACTACTGGGTATTTACCCAGGATGAGGCTGAAGGACGCTATGTTAAGTGAGATAAGCTAACACAAAGAAATGATAAATGTTTGAGGTGGTGGATATGCTGATTACCATGTTTTGATCATTCCACATTATATATGCATATCAAAATATCACTTTGTATCCCATAAATATGCATAATTATAAAAGATTTTTTAAAAGAGCATAGCTGCTGACAGCAGTGTTTATACCATTGTCATTTACAATAGTGAAACGGTGGGAATGACCTAATGGAGAATACACACAATGGAATCCGTACAATGGAATAGATATCCATACTATGGAATAGTTCTCAGTCATAAAAAGAAATAAAACTGTGACATATGCTTTGACATAGATGCACCTTGGAAACTGTACGCTAAGTGAAATAAGCCAGATACAGAAGGTCAAACGTTGTACGATTCCATTCAGATAAAGTACTTAAGACGGGCAAACTCAGAGAGACAGAAAGCAGAATAAAGGCTACTGGCGCTGGGGGAGGTTGTTATTTAGAGGGTCTGCAGTTTGCAGTCGGGCTATAAGCAGAGGGATCCTCTGATTCACAATGTCCAGATGACCAGCTGGACCATCATGGAAAAATCCAGAACTTTTTCTTGCCTTAGGCTGTAGGCATCTTTCCCACCTTGTACTCCGCTGAGCACGACAGACCTGCAGGCTCCCAGCACTCCCTTCTGGGGGACTTTTCTACTTTCAAAATTTTTGGTATGGGAAGTTTCAAATAGACACAAAAGTAGAAAAAAACAACATAATGGGGCTCCATGTACCCATCACTCAGATCCAACATTTATCAACCTCCGCTATGCTGGCCTCATCTGCCCTCCTTTTCTCTTTTCTTTTTCCTTCTTCACCCCATCACCAGACATTTTAAAGTAAATTCTGGACATTTCTATGCCATTTCACTTCTATACGCTTCTCTATATATCTCTAAAATGTACGTTTTTTTTTTTATGAGCACAATGCTACTATCATATCTTACTAAATTAGCAATAATTCTTTGGTATCATTAAACACTCAGTTCATAGTCAAATTCTCCCAATTGTCTCAAAAATTGGTCGGTGGCTTCCTGCAGGCAGAGCGAGGCCTGGAGGCTTTGGTCCTCTTCTAAGTCTGGAGCAGCGTCCTCGCCCCACCCCTGCCAGCCTGCCCCTCCATCCCCGTCCCTGAGCGCTGAACTCTCCGGCCATCGTTCCCTTGGCCAGGGCAGCCTCGCCTGTGGAGACACAGCGCCACAAAGCAGCCTGTCACCTGCAAAGGGCAGCCTCCGTCAAGGCAGCACCAAGCCACCAGATGTCATGCGGGCACATCCTCACCAGTGGCCGAGCCGAGGAGAAGCGTCCTGAGCCCAGGCCCCTGCCAAGGCCCCCGGGCAGTGTCTGCTGGCTCCTCAGCTCAGTCTGGGAGTTTTCCCAGGCCCTCCACCCAGCCAGGCCCCCAGCCAGAGGAGGAGACATCAGAAGGGCAGCCCGGTTGTGGTTAGCATGACGGGAGGGGTGGAAACCTCCCCCCCATTGCTGTGTGGCGGACGCAGCACTGTCTCCCAGACCCAGGAGTCTGGCTTTGTTGTTCTTGTTTCCTAAGGAGAAGAAAGGGCAGGGGTGAGTTTTCCAGATGCCAACAGTGAGGAAGAATGTAAACCCGAGGTCTCCGTGTCTCCATGGGACCCAAGCTGGGTAGACACCTGGGGCCAGAGGACCTTGCTAGACAAAGCTGGCTGCTCAGAGCCACCATTCAATCCGGCCAAGAGGGAGGGTGGGGTGACTTTAGGTAACTGCGTGTCTCTGTGCCTCCCCGGCATTGGGCAGACGACGGTGCTCAGGGCACAGGTCTGAGGACTGAGACTGTTTTGTGCCAACCCAAGGAGACAGGTCATCCCTGCTTTGCAAATGAGGAGACAGTCTCAGAGCAATGGAGTGACGGAATTGCCCAAGGCCACAGAGCTGGGAGGGGCAGAGCCTGGACTCAAACCCAGCCAGGCTGACTCTAAAACACCACACTGTCTCTGCCAAGACATCCCGCGTGCTGAGTGGGGAAGCAGGTGAACGGAAGCCTGCTCCTGACACACCCACTGCCCTTCCAAGGGACTGTCCCCTCCAGGGCCCTGACACCTGGCCCTGGGACCGTGCACCATCCCTGTTGGACAGTGCCACAAAGCCAGTTGGTGACAGTGTGCTCGTTGCAATCATTTAGGAAGCTTCCACCCCAGAAAAACTAGCATGTGAAGAGGGAGCTATGGGAAATCAAATGCTTTCAAAGCCCAAAGGAATAAATGTCTAATGGCATTTCAAATGTGGTGGCCTCTTTCCCTGTGGGGTTTTTCCTGGAGTCCTTCAAATTGTCCTCTGCCCTGCATATTACCAGCCTAGACCCCATCGGCTTGCCTTTGGTTAGATTGTCACCTGGGTTCTGAGCCCATTAGCTGTGTGACATTAGAAAGTCACCTACCCTCTCTGAGCCTCAAGAACCAGGGGTAGGGTGGACTAGAATTCGATGCAGGGCCCACCTGTATCATAATCACCAGCTAGTGCATGTGACAGTTGCAGGCTTTTGTGCCCCACCCCTGCCCTAGTGGATGAGCCTCTCTGGAGGGTGGTACCTGGGAATCTGTGTTTTGAACAGGTCTCCCAGCGGATTCTGACAGGCACTAGAGTTTGAGAGTCACTAGCAGAGGGGATGTCTAAGGCCAGTTTCAGGCTCTGCACATGACAGTAGGGTTGGTGGGTATTATTCGTCACTCAGTCTGCCTTCTCTCCCCTCCCCAAGTTCCCCATGCAGAAGAGAAGCAGTGAGAGAGGAGAAGCAGTTTGGGGGGTCTGGCGTGCCTGGACCCAGGGCTGCACCTGCAGCTGCAGTGGAGGAAGGGCTGGAGCCTGGGTAGGGCCATTGCTTCAGCCCACATTGGTGTCCTGGTCTGTCCTAGATTCCCCCGTGCCACAGCCCAGGGCTTGCCACAGGCTCGGTCTCTCTCCCACCCACAGCCTTGCTAAGCCAACCAGGTCTTTGAAATGACTAGGAAACAAAGGGTCAGAGGCGGGAATGGGAGCCAGATATGGGTGAGAAGCTGAGGCTGGGCCATCCCACCTGTCCCAAGCCTGAGAAAGCAAGCGGAATTCTAGAATTCTGCCTGGGCTCCTGGAGGAACCTGGAATTCAGGTCAAATCCTTGAAAAGACATCAGCAACAACAGTCAAGTGAACAAGGCATCTTATAAAACAGGACATGTAGTGCAATCTCATCTTTGCAAATATGTGTATTTCAATGAGCATGTGTGTGTTGATCAATATCTATATCCACATAGACTCAGAGTTAGGCCGGACTATAAGGAAGGGCACAGTACCCCACTAAATGCTCTCACTTTAGACACTATCTACAAATTTGGGAGTCTCTGAGGCCACCTTTTACTTTGGACCAACCAGCTACAGACTCAGACATACCCATTGACGCCCTCGGGCTTGGTAATGCCATAGAAAGACTCGCAGAAGTCAGTAAAGTATTAATACTATAATTATGATTTCATAGTATTAACACTGTAATGACAGTTTTATTATAGCAAGAGCATACAAATCAGAAGAGATGCCTAGGGCTGGGTCTGGGACAGTTCCAAATGGGAAGCCCCCACAGATCCTGGGAACACGTTGCCCTCCTGGCACAAACGTATGACAGTATGCAACACATATCGCCATCCAGGGATATTTAGCAGAGTTTCAGCGTCCACGGTTTTTATCAAGGCTTCACTGCGCAGGCGTGATTGTGATCACTGACCGTGAGACTGAACTTGATCTCCAGTCCTCCTCCCTTCCCTGGAGGCTGGGCTGGCGTCACAGGGTTCAAAGCCCCAACCCTCTAATCACATTGCGGGTCTTCCTGGTGTGGCCAGCCCCATCCTGAGCAATCCTGTGAGCCCAAACCACCTGGGGCACCGCTGCGAGTCACCTTGCAGCATAAACCATCAGGTGTGGTCCGAGGGGCCGCCACGAAAAGCAAAGACCCTCCTTTCACTGGGGAAGTTCCAAGGATTTTTAGAGGCTCCTTCTCAGGAGCTGGAGACCAGGCCAGCCAAATTCATTATCACACAGTATGTATGTGACATAGAAAAAGGCATGGAGAGAGATCCGGTCCCTTAAAACCTTCACCAAGAAGTTCTCCGGCCATCTGCTGAACCTTTTGTGGTTTCGCAGAGTAGCAGATTCAGGCCTGAGGCCGGTCCCCACCCCCACCCACTTGGGGCCTCCCCAGGGTCCAGGGCCCCAAGGGCCTCTGAGGCTAGATTTTCGGTTTAATTTCAAAAAACCCTGCTGAGGACTCCCCCTTTCCCATTTTTCATTCATGAGGTGACTGGCACTGTGCATAATTTTTATCATCAATAAATATGGGATCCTTGGAGAGCTAGCTTTGAGGTCAGTTTTTCTTGACAGGCAAGACATCACTCCTCAGGAGAATTTCAGCAGATGACAACTGGTGGAACGGCCACCTGCTAAATACTGCAACTATTCCTATCACTGCTGCTTAGAAACATCTAACAAGCACCCAGCTTTCCAGCACCCCACATTGCCACCCCGGCTGGCCACCTCCTGGTCTCCCTACGGTCCAGCCTCCCAGCGCCAAGGCCTGGCCTCCACTGCAGGCCAGCGGCATCTGGTTCTGCTTTGCTTGGGAAAACAGCTTCGATTACAAATATTTGGACCGTGGAGCTTCTCTCCCCACTCAGCCTCAGCTCATGCCTGGAAATGAAACCTCCCTGTAAGGGACCTGAGTTGGGGATGGAGCCTGGGAAGCAGGGAGGCCTCTGTCTAACTCAGCATCTTCCCAAACGGAAAGCACACCCTCAACACAGCAGGGCGGTTAGTCGTCTGGGGCCCCGAAGTGGGCAGTGTTTCTGGAGCGGGCAGGGCTGAGCTGCCCGGGGCTTGCTCACTGCCTGCCACGTTGAGACCCACGGCCCCTCCCATGGCACCTCCATGAAAGGGCCTTCGCCTCCCCTCCCCCTCCCCTCCCCGCCCAGGCCCTCCCTCCCTTGCTGCAAGTCCCAAAAGGGTCTGGCAGGGTGAGACCAGCAGGGTTCTCCCAGAGAGGAGTGCCAGGTGGAACCCAGGCAGAGCCGCATCTCAGCCAGGCACCTCCCCTGAGGACGCTCAGGCAAGAGGCAGAGCGGTTCAAAGGTGCCAAGAGGCTGATTCATTCACTCGCCAGTGACTGAGTTCCTACTCAGGGCCAGCTCTGAGCTAAGACCTGGGGCACCGTGCTGAGCCAAAGTGAGCATAGCGCCCCCTCTAGCGCCTCCGGTCCTAGTGGGGGAGGTGGGGAGAAATCCCACTGATGGGGGGAATTATAAATTAAGAGAAATGCTGAGAAGAACAGGAGCAGCATGAGCCTATGAAGCCTGAAACAAAGAACTGGATGGGCAAGTATGGGAAGACTTCCTGGAGGAGGTGACACTTGACCTCTGTTCTGTCACGTGAGTAGGAGTTAACCAAAGGAAGTGAAAAAAGAGTGAGGAGCCTGCATTGATAGGCTCGGGGCTTTGGAGAAAATGGATGAAGTCTAGTCAGTGGGAGGATATGGAGTGGGAGGAGGATCACAGGGAAGGGGCCAGAAAACCATGGAGGATGAATGAAGGCTAGACCAGACAGGGTCTTACAGGGTGTGCCAAGGATCTGGGTCCAACCCACTGGAGGGCAACCATGCCTTCACCTGGGTCCACGTGCCTAATGGGCAGCCTGCCTAACAACCAGCATGTCTAATGTCCGTCTCTTACTGGAGGGTTTTGACATCCATATAAACCTGTTATTCATTTTATTTCTTTTTAGCCATCATTTTGGTATTTTAAAGAAATGTTAAATAATTTATCCAAGTGATCAGAAGTTGTTGACAAATAGAAAAATCTACCCACAATGGTTTTTTAAAAAATTCTATCATTTATGAAGGTTTCATTCTAAAGCTACAATGGAGCCTTAACAGGCAGCCTTGGGTTTGAAACCCAGGTCTGTCCCTAATAAGCTACGTGTCACCTCCCCTCTCTAAAACTCTTTTATTATTTAGAAAATGGAAATGAAAGTATCCGTTCCACTATTATTATTGATAAATTGATGGAGACAATACAAGAAAATTCACAGCACATTGTGTTCAATTAAATATAGTTATTGTTATTATTTGTTAACTTTTTATTTCCTCCCTCCAAAAACCTGGTCCATCCTCTGTATTTCTCAACTTGAAAAATAGCCTCACCATTTATCTAGTGTTGTTCAAGTCAAAACACCAGGAGCCACCTTTGACAGCTCACTTTCTTTACCCCAAGGGCTGGCCCACTGGCAGGTGGCGCCACTTCCTGAGGCTATGCCGAGCTGGCTCTTCCACTGTCTTCCCCCCACTCCCTCTCCCTCCAGTTTGCCATCATTCCCCCCTGGGATCCATGCACTTGATCCTAAGTGGTCTCCCCTTTGCCCCTGACCTCCACAGTCCACCCCCTAAAAACATAAATAAGATCATGTGACTCCCCTGCTCAAACTCTCCAGCGAATTCCCATCAGGGCAGGGATAAAACCCAAGTCCTTTCTGGGGCCTCCAACTCCTCTGCCTTCATCTCCTCCCACTCTCCTTGCTCTCTCTCGATTCCAGCCACACTGGCCTCTTCCCAGGCCCAAGAACGGATTTCCACTCCCAGGCTCTGCACCTTCTGCCCCTCGCCCAGCCCTCCCCACCTCACTCCATGGCTCCTTCCTAACATCCAAGTATAGCTAGAATTTCCACTTTGAGGGAAGCCCCCTGGCCACTTGTCTTAAGCCACACCTTCCCACCCCTCACTTTCTATCCCTTTGTTGTATTTTGTCTCTATTCATAGCATTTCCAACTGCTTGAAATGCTTTCCATTTATTTGTTTAGTTGTTAGTGCCTAAAAGGCAAGTTCCTGGAAGGCAAGGACCTGTCTTATTTATCATTGTGTTTCCCTCACATAATAAGGCCCAGGCAAAGACTTGCTAAATGAATGTGTTAATATTATTACTATTAATACAAATTAATTTGGAAATGCCTCCAATGTCGCCAGTGAGGCCATCTTTCATTTCCCAGGGCATTTGGTGCCTAGGACTGCTGGCCTGTTGACCTGACCCCGGGCTGGTTGGTCCAGGGTCACTGAGAGGCGCTGTAGGGTTTTTCTGAGTGAGTGCCTCTGCCCTGGTGCCTCGGTGGCCTGGAAACCTGCCCGTGGACAGGCTGACACAGGCAAGGAGCCTCCACCCCCTCCCACGTGGCTGTTGGGCCTGAGAGCAATAGGTCAGGGCCAAAAACTGAAAACAATTTTCAAAAGAGGGAGAAAACACCAACCATCCACCACAGTGTAATGAAACGAGAGAGCCACCCAGCAAAAATTCGCATTTGAAAACCAGAGATCCTCTAGGGCTGGTCATACCAAGTCAGCATCTGGTCTCTGCCCTGAAACTCATCTCGGGACTCTGTACTTGGAGCCTGCACAAAATGCTCTGCCCTGAGGAGCTGATATCTTGGGGCTGCCTGGAAGGCTGGGAGTCCCTGACCTCCCCGGGAGGCAGAATCAAAGGAGGCAAATCCTGTGGTTAATCCGGGTTTGAAATTTGGGTAAAGAGCAGATTCCTACTGAGTTATTACCGCAGTGGCTCTGGGCAATGGAGCCATTAGGGGGCTCAAATCCTGGCTCTACCAACTAAAAGCTATATGACCTTGGGCAAGTTGTTCTATTGTTCTGTGCCTCAGTTTCTTCTTCATCTGAGGATGATGATGGTACCTACCTCAAAGGAATGCCTTGAGTATCAGATGAGAGAATGTACGGAAAGTGCCCAGGACAATGTCCAGCACACAGCTAGCGCTGCCTCAGCGTTTGCTTTTATTCATATTATCATCCTTTATAGACACTGGTCAATTTCCCATAATACAGTGTCAGAGAGTAAATCATGATAATATTACATCTCAAGGAATTGGAGATTTATGTTCCCTCATCACCAGTTCAAAAGGCAAATACTTCTAGATTCTTGTCAATTAACCTGAAAGTTTTGAATTCCAATATAGATTACTAGAAAGAAAAAGTATTTGGCATGACAGGCCAGTCGGAGCTCACACCTCACTCTGTGCCTCCAAACCTCTCCCATTCCAATATTTCCTGAAGAATAATCTTTCTGAAATACAGATCTGGGAGGCAAGAAGATTATTTTCCTCTATCTGGAAAGATAAATTAAAAACCATTATAAACAATAAGACAGCTCAGTATAGTGTCTAGTCACAAAATAAATATAAAAAAACTGGTAGCATTTTTATGTAGCAACAATAATACTATAATGGAAATAGTCTATTCACAAAGGCAATAAGAACAAAATAAAATATCTAGGAATAAAATTGATAAGAAATGTGCAGGTTCCCATAAATTGTATAACTCCCTTGAGTATAGGCAAGAGGACTTGTGCAAATAGAGATATATTTTGTCCTTGTCTAGATGGACTCAAAATTATACAAATGTCAATTCTTCTGAAACACATTTAAAAAAACCCAATTCCAGCCAAAATTACAGTGTGGTTATTTTTGGAGCTTGATGATATGGTCCTAAGTTTTGTCTGGAATAATAAATAGGAGAGAATAAATATCTGAGAAAAAAATAAGAAAAGGAGAAGTTACACTAGCAGATGTTAAAACATATTACGAAGATAGAATAATTAAGATGCTTTAATATGAGATAAAAAATAGGTCAATAGAATACGGCAGAAAGTCCAAATTAATATGGGAGATTAGTATGCTAAAAGACATATTTCTAATTAGAGAGGAGAAAGGTATTATTTAATAAATGGTGTAGGGCAACTGGCTGGCCATTGGGGAAAAAAATAAAGATGGATTCATACTTCTCCCATCCAAATAAATTCCAGATGGGATGAAATTTAAATATAAAAACCAAAACCATAAAAATATTTGAAAAAACTATGAAGAATATTTTATAAGGATGAAGCCTTTATAAGTGTCAAATGAAACCCAAAAACCATAATGTAAAAGATAGGCAGTTTGAGGTTTTACAGATTTTATAGTAAAATACATTGCAAATAAAATTGAAAGACAAGTTTCAATCAGGAAAAAATATAGCATGGATACATTTACTATGCATAAGATAGAAAGAGCTCTTACAAATCAATGCGGGGGGAAGAAGGGGGAAACTTAAATAACATTCATACAGATGCTCAACCTCTCCAATAATAAAAGAAATGAGAATTAGAACAATGAAATATATTTCTCCCCTATCGCACTGACAGTTTGCAAAGGTTGAATACTAAAAGTTGGCTAAGAAGTTGGGAAATAGGCATTTTCAAACATTGCCGATAATATAAATTGATTCAAGTTTTTTGGAGAGACATTTGGCAATATCAATCAACATTTTAAATCTGTAAAACATGTAGAATTCATTCTGCTCTTTTTGGACTCTTACACATCTTTCACGTGAGAACAAGTGTGCCGCAGTGAATGCTGTGGTGTGTCATCCAGACCCCTTCAGCGGCTAAGAGAGTGGACGGCTGAGAGCTCACAGCTGGTACCACCCCCACCTCAGCCACCCCAGGGATGGCTCTTGGTTTAAAAGAGACTTCTTGCTCAAGGTCATGCCTACTTCCTGGGACAGGCCCCAGCCAATGACTGGTTGATTGAGGGGTATAAAGGCCCAATGCCTTGCCCGATCTGGGGTAACACCCTAGGGCTTTTCCAGCTCCAGGGCTCCCTGTGGGCTTGCCTGAGGCTTAGTCTGTGTTGCAGCCCAGCTCCTCCCAGCACGCTCCCTTCACTCCCTTGAAGAAGCTGATGCTAAGATCACCCCCCACTAAGCCTCCTGCAAGTGCATCTCTGTCTCAGAGTCTGGTTCCCGGGGAACCTGATGGGTGGCATCCGGTGCCCTGAGTAATCCAGGTAGCACACTTAAAATGGGGTTTGAAGCTGGATTACCCACTGCTTGACTGGCAACAAAGGCCCCATCACTGTTGGCATGTGGAACCTGGTCATCTCTAGAGAACTGCAGCAATGAAGTTATTAGCCTTTAGTCAGTGGTAAACTGAAATGGCTTCTGAGTAGGAGAGGGTGGCTTGGATGTCAGCGGTTTGACAGATATAGGGGAGTAGTAATTGTAAGGATGATGGAATTGAATACCTTTGGCTGGGGGCAATAGATGCTTTGGAGACAGACAAGAAAAGGCTGAGGGTGTTTTATTAGCAATTGGAGACTAATAGTGAGGGCCAGAGGGCCCTTTTGGCAGCTTGTAAAGAGATTCTAATCTTCTGAGGCCAGAAGGCAGAAAGAGGTGTGGATCAGCTCCATGACTTCTGCTCCTTGGAGTGGAAGTGCAGAAGCGCTACTTAAGGTAGAGTAGAAAGCTCCAGAAAGGGAGTTTCTATGAAAGGCCAGAGCTCTGATTGTGAAGCAGTGGGACCCTGAGATGAGAGAGGGCAACATCTGGATTGATACGGCGGAAGTGTTCAGTTTCCAGATGCCCTCAACCCTCTGGCCTGAAGAAGCAGCGAGTGCTTGAAGGCAATGCAGGGGCCTCTGCCTCACCAGCCCCCCTTAGGAGGGGCTCCTGCTTCTCCTCCTGGCCCCAGACCCACAGCTGGGGTGAAATCACAGCACACTCAGGCAAGAGTGTGCGGGGCCTGCTACGGGAGGGAAGGGACTGCACCCGAAGGAGTGTAGCCAACAGGAGTTGGGGAAGAGAAAATGGTGCCCCTAGAGACAAGGTATGGGTGATGCACAAAGGTATTTCTTAATCCGTACAATGAAAGGAAATTAATAATGAATGATTAGGAATCTGATAACAGCCATCCCAATAAAAAGTCATGATTTCTGGACCAGTTTCTAATCCTGAGTCAGTTTTCAGACCTAGAGCCCACTGGGCAAAGAAGACGCTGGGTGCCCAGGAGGAAGGCGCCTGCCAGACCACAGCAAGCATATATGATAAGGACTCCCAGCCCTTCCACCAAAGAGACCTATGGCCATTGACTGGGGTGACTGTGCACTGGGTGTCAGACACAGGGCATGAGTTGACATTGATACTCAGGGACTCAAAGCGTCATCGTGGGCTCTCCGTTAGGGTGGGGCAGGTGGGAGCCAGGTCCCATTGACAGTAGGTTCACTGGGTCCATGGACATACTCAGATCATTTTCCTGGTTTCTAAATGTATAACTGTAATGTCTGTACTTGGAAGTTGGCAGAATACCCACATTGGTTCCTTACCCTGTGGAATAAGATCTGAAACTGCCTCCCTCTACCTGATCAAGACAGTAAATAAAAAACAATGTTGTATCCCCGGGTGGTGATGGCATTAACTAGCCCCTTTAAAAGTTCTAAAGGATTCAGGGATGGTGGTCCCCATCACACTTCCACTTAGTCCACCGGTCTGGCCCCTGTAAAAACCATGCAGACCCTGAAGGGTGACACTGGACCACTGCAAACTTAACCAAGCAGTAGCCCCTTTTGCAGCCACGGCACCAGACGTGCTTTCTTTGCTAGAACAGGTTAATATGGCCTCCAGGACATGATATTTGACCACTGATCTGGTGACTGGGCAACCATCAGGAAGATTTG
The DNA here is from genome assembly GCA_008750895.1 of Mirza zaza. NCBI lineage: Eukaryota > Metazoa > Chordata > Mammalia > Primates > Cheirogaleidae > Mirza > Mirza zaza. Next base: position 8,754 of record VSMD01071524.1, on the reverse strand, counting down.
GCATTCACTTGGGAGGAACAGCAGTATACCTTTACTGTCTTACCTCCAGGGCTATGTTAATTTCCCCACCCTCTGTCTAAATATTGCCCAAAGACACTGGGCCATCTGGGCGTCCTGCAGAGCACTGCATTAGTCTACTAGATTGATGACATCATGCTACCCAGACCAGTGAGCAAGAAGTAGCAGATACATCGGAAGCCTTGGATCAACGTGTGCTCCAGAGGGTGGGAGATAACCCTAGAAGATTCAGGTATCACACTAGTGAAGTTTTAGGGTACAGTCTGGTCCTGGCCCAGGGCATTCAGGACATTTCTTCTAAAGGAAAGGACAAATTATTGCACCACCAAGATAGAAGTACAATGCCTGGTAGGCCTCTTCAGGTTCTAGAGGCATCATATCCTACATGTGTTCCAACCTGTCTGTCGAATGACATGAAAAGCTGCCAGCTTTGAGTGGGGACCAGCACAGGAAAGCCATTTGCAGCAGGTCCAGGCTGTAGTCCCTGCCGCTCGGGCCATACGACCCAACAGACCGTGTGGTATTGGAGCTCTCCACGGTGGGAAAAATGCTGTGAATCTCAGCGTAGACCTCTGAGGTTCTGGAGCAAGGTTATGCCATCTCCAGTGGAAAGTTATACACCTTTCAAAAATAGGTCCTCAAATGATACTGTGCCCTGTCCCCTGATAGAGGGGAAGAAGCCGATCATGGGACATCATGCAGCCGAGCTGCCCGTCACCGGCTGAGCCATCAGCTTGGGTGGGCCCAGCATGGCCAGAGCGCACAAACAAACTGCGCAGGCAGGTAACCCAGATGACGCCCACATCACCTGCTCCTGCTTCGGTGGCTCCTCCCCCAGCTCTCACCTGTGTCCATACGGAGAGTCCCTTGTAACCAACTGGCAGAGGAGGGGAAAAGTTCACCGATGGGTTAGCATAACGTGTGAATGCATGCTGCAAATGGTCCCGCCCAGGGTTAGTCCTGAATAACAGTGGTGAGGGGAAATTCTCCCAATGGACAGAGCTTTGAGCAGTGACCTGTTCATCCACTTAAAGCAGAAAGAGAAGTAGCCCAAGGTTGGGATATAGACGGACTCTTGGGCTGTGGTCAATGGCTTGACTGGTTGTCCAGGAGCCAGGAAAAGGAAAACTTGGAAGGTGGGAAGAAGAAGTTGTAGAGAAGAAACACGTGTGTGGATTGCAGACAATGGGCTTAAAGCATGAACACCCTCCTATTGCATGTTAATGCCCATCAGAGAGCGTCTCCCTCAGAACAGGCACTAAACAATCCAGCAGACCGAATGGCTCAGCCAGAAGATGACAGCCACCCTGTCTTCAGCCACTCCAGTGCCTGTGTAACTGTCACTTGAATGGGGTAGCCACGGGGGCAGGGACAGGGGCTGTGCATGGGGTCCCATCGTCAAGGCTGATCTAGCTATTTATTGCCACTGCCAAATATCCAACCTGCCAGCCAGGGGACCCGTGCTAGACCTCTGATATGGCCTCTTCCCTCAAGGAGACCAGAGAGCCACTCGGTGAGTGGCAAGTGATGGCTCTGGATTCCTTCCACCCTGGAAGGAGCAGAGATTTATCTTGACTGGAATTGACACATAGTCAAGGTATAAGTTTACCTTTTCTGCCCACAGTGCCTCGTCCAGTATCACCATCCAAGATCTACCAGTCCGTCTGTCCATCCACACAGGAGCTTGTATCTCATTGTGCAGGACCCAAGGTCCTCTCTGGAGTAAAGGAGGTGCAGCCTTCCCCCTTCGCCTTCAGACTGCATCATTCCAGCCTCTGCCTCCATCATCCCATCCCCCTCCGACTTGGACTCCCTGACTTCTCGCGGGATGTGTGTGATTGCCTTGGGCCCATCCAGATCAGCCAAAATGACCTCCCCATCCCGACATCCTTAACTTAATCACATCTTCAAATTCGCTTTTGCCACGTCAAGTAACATCACAGGTTCCAGGGGATTAGGGCGTGGCCGTCTTTGTGGGGAGGGCATTATTCTGTCTATACAGTGATGGTGACAGCGAAGCACGAAGCCCTCCCTGCAGTTGTTTCACACACTGACGTTTGAAATCTAGTGAGCTGGTCAGCCGGATCTGGGCTAGGACAGAGGGCAGAGGACAGCCACGTCAGGTGTAGAGCTGTAGCAGAGCCAATGGTGTGGCGATAGCTGAGGGTGGTGACGGTGGTGATGCAGCAGAGAGTGGCCCAGGGTCTCTGCACAGGTGGGTGACGGAGCATGCACAGTGCAGAGACTGGCGGGACAGTACCGTGGTGATGGTAAGACAGCACCAACAGCTGGCCTTCAAGGGAGGGCTCAGAAATGGACCCCAGCCACCTTGCCAGCACGCTTAGCAGGACGCAGGAGACACCACGGCTTCTGAGGGCCGGAGCTGCAGCGAGGGGTCATCTCTCAGGGCCTCGTCCTTGGCTGGAAAGCAGTGAGGATAAGAAGGATGCCTCCCTCTTAGAGTTGCCTTGAGCATCCATAAATGACGGTGGCAAGGGTGTCACTTGGTGTCAGGCACGTGGCAGGTGCTCAGGGAGTGATGGCCACTGAGGCAGAGATGGCCCTCTGTCCACTAAAGTGTATGCGTCCCCAAAGAGTCATTGAGGGCAAACAGCAGCCCAGCAGGGACTGCATTTCCCAGCCCCCTTGCATCTGGGCGTGGTCATGCGACTGGTTCCGGTCAGTGGAATGTGGGCGGAAGTGATGAGCCACTTCCGGGCTGGGTCCATTCGTGCCTCCTGTGCTCCTCCTCCTGCTGGCTGATGCCCAGGGTGACCTTTGCAGCTAGAAGGGGAAAACAGCAGAGCCCCCATCAGCCTAGGTCCCTGAGCACGTACAGCCAGCAACCCCCCCAACCCCACTGCCATTTAGACTTCATGTGAATGAGAAATGAACTTCTACTGTGCTCAACCATCAAGACCTTGGGATTTCCTACATCTACGACATCAGCTTGCTCTACCTGAACTGATACAGTTGCCAGTGATTCCTTAGCCATCTGATTAGCCTGAGAGCACAGCCTAAGAATTAAGGTCAGCCTGGGGCTCCGAGAAGAGCCTTAGAAAATCTGACAATGGAAGGAGGGGGCCGTGCATGAACTATGACCTTGAGGTCCATATTGGGACCCATATGGGGACAGTTTGGGGTATACAGGATAAATGTTGTGTCTGCGGAAAATGGACTTATTGGTAATAACAGCTACAGATCATTAAGCACTTGCTACGGGCTGATCCTTCCTCTGCTTTATTTCATTGAACCCTATGAGGCAGGTACCAAGTTTATTCCATTTTTCCAAGAAGTAGCGTCTGTAAAAGCCTCCCAGAAAGGTTCTGTGTTTGCTTGAGGCTGCACAGCTGCAGAGCGGGGGAGCTGGGACTGGGTCCAGGGTGCCTGACGCCAAGCCAGGCTCCCGACCTTTGCCCAGATACCCTCCGCTGCAGCCGGGTGGGAGCTAAGAGGATTGCAGACGCATAAGGAGATTTCAACGATGAAACATTACCCAGGATTTAGCCAAAGCCTTCATATTCAGATGCTTTAGAAGCAGATCCGTATAATAAGCAGAGAAGGTCCTGAGCCCGAATTTATAATTCTGGGGCCAAGAAGTCTACAAGATTTGGGTTTGAAGACATATAAAGAGAAGGTGACCTGGCCTCTCTTCCCCTCTCAATTTCTCTGTCTAGCCAACGTCGTTAATGTTTCTGGCATTTTTATTTCTGGCTCTTTACTTCCAACAAAACAAAACAACAAAGCTTATTTATTACATTTTAGATTTTGACATTTATAGGCGCACAGTTAAATAATTTTATGGAGATTAAGACAAGGGTGAACTCTCATTACATATGTCAATGTCTCAGGTCCGAGATCTCTTAAGAGCCACAGAGAAGAGCCTGTATTTCATGAGCAAGCATCACCAGTATGGCATATTAATGTCCGCAGCCGTTGTCTCTCCCACAGTAATCCTGAGTAACAACCACAAAGACTCAGAGACATAGGACAGCGGACATGTATTTGGCTCAAAAGTCTGTGGCTTTCCACCGATGTGGGCGGGGCAGGGCTGGGCTGATCTGGGCCGGCCTCTCTCACGCAGCTGCCGTCAGCCACGGGGGCCTGGGCGGCCCTGCTGATCTTGGCTGGGCTCGAGCACGTGCATGGAGTTGGCCAGCTCCCGATGGTCTGGGTTGGCCTTGTCTGTGATGACTGGGCTGAAAGTCTGACCCTCTGGCAGGACAGCCTGGAAATATTCCCCAGGCAGGTGTGGGGGTGCGAGGGAGAAGTGGAAATGTGCAGGTGTTTTCTTAAGCAGGTGTTCGTGTCACATCTGTTAACATCCCACTGGTAAAAAGCAAGCCCCATGTCTGAGCCACAGTCAGGAAGGACACTAAAAAGTTACGAAACAGATGGCGAGGACACTGGAGGAGCAGAGAACTGGGGCGCGGGGACATTGACACAGGGGACATTGACACAGTATCTATCATTTACGGTGCATTTACTGAGAGCCAGGTGCCGGGCCAGGTCCTTTCCATGCAGCACCTTCGACACTCACAGGTATCTTCGTCCTGTCCCCGATTCAGAGCCTCGGAGAGATGCAAGTTGGCGAGTGAACAGCACAGCTGAGGTCAGAATTCAGTGCTTGCTGCTGCAGTAGGTTCTCTTTCTGCACCAGCAAACGGCTTGTATGCAAACATTTTTATTACTGACTTTGAGGATGTATCGTACCATAACCGCTTACATTTCTAACTTAAGCAGAAGATGAATGGAGTAGGTTTGAGCCTTTGTTGGTTTGTCAGTGTGAACATTTTAAATATAAAATTTTAACATAAAATGATTATCTCTAAATAACAAGTTAGTTAATACTAACTTGTCAAGAACTTACCACGTGACAAGCACCATAGTAAGAACTTTAAAGTATCCTATTCAGGTCTGACAACCACCTTATAAGGCAGGTAGTGTTTCTCCCTCTGTTTTGCAGACTAGTTATAATAAAGAGGCAGGTCTGGGCTCTAACCCAGGAAGGATAACCCCAGAGCTTAGGCTTTGAACCATCCTGCTAATGGCCCTTCTTTGTTATTAAATAGAACTTGATGTGTTTGGGGGTCACTTTGGGGATGATCAGCTGTGAGCCGTGCGCCTGTCACTTTCTGCTTTCATCTCTTCCTCTGGGGGTCTGATCTCCCCAGGCAGGATTAGAGCAGACCCGGGGCAGGGGCCTGGGGTGGGCGGTTCGCTTCCAAGGCTGCAGCGGGAATTGTGCGGGGGAGGGGCGCGCTGGCCACAGGGACCTGGCGTGTTGGCAGTGCAACCTCCAAGATGGATGGCCATGGCCTTCAGGGCCGGACAACCACTTCTCGGGCCTTTGATGCTGAAAGCAGAACAAATGGGAGCCGGCGGCCTGGCCACAGCTGCCTCTCATTAGGGGCTGCTTCCTCCAGCCCCGGCCAAGGTGGACCCGCGAGGTAAAGCGGGCAAACGCCACATGTGTCCGCCCAGCTGGCTGCACGACCTTGCTCTTGACTTCTCACCCCCAAACCCACTCCCAGCCCCCTGCCCAATATTCCCCCGGTTCCTCAGGCCAGAGTCTGCTTCACAAGGGGGCTCCCCTTCCCGTCCCCACGACCCCCACATTCAAGACATCAGCAAACCCGTCGGCTCTGCTTCCAAAATACATCTTCAGTCTAAAGTCTCTTTCCTTCTCCACCGACATCATCTAAGTCCACGCCACAGTCTATCCGGCCTGGACAATAGCCTCCCGTTATGGGTTTAATTGTGCCCCTCCAAGTTTATATGTTCAAATCCTAGCCCTCTAGGACCCAGAGTGTAACCTTATTTGGAAATAGGGTCATTGCAGATGTGATTGGTTAAGATGAGGTCATACTGGAGTAGGGTGGTGTCCTTATTTAAAAGGGAAATTTGGACACGGGGTGAAGGTGAGGGCAGAGGTTGTGGTGATGCTTCTCTGCACCAGGGAATGCCGCAGATTGTGAGCAAATTCCCGAAAGCTGGAGGAGAGGTATGGAACGGATGCCCCCCTTCAGCCTTCGGAAGGAACCAACCCCGCCAACACCTTGATCTCAGACGTTTAACCTCCAGAACTGTGAGATGATGAGTCTCTGTTGTTTAAGCCGCCCAGTCGGTGGGACTTTGTTATGGCAGCCCTGGACAACCGATGCTCCACCCACCATGATCCTCCACTTCCTCTCCTTCCTCCCTCCCCAACACTCACACTACACCCCACACCTTGAAAATGCCTGTTTGGACCATGCAACTCCCCTGCTTAGAGTACGTGCAAGCTGACCGTGGCAGGCCCAGATGTGGCCCCGTCTTCCTCCTCCTCCCTCGCTTCCTACCCCACCCCCTTGTCACTCTTGGGCATGTCAACCCCGTCTAGCTAAGGGCCTTGGCACAGCTGGGCCCTCACACCCCCAGGTCCTTGCGTGGTTACCTTGTCTAAAGAGCTGGGGAGACATTAGTGGGAGGAGGAAGAGGACGGTGGAGTAAGGAGGGAGGACACTGACGGAAGTCTGGCGGGCCTGTGCCCAGCTCACAGCCTCTGAGGGGAGAGGGCTGGTCACTGGGGACTTGAAGTTTCGATGTGCAGACCTAGACCTTGCCCTAGCTCCTCCCTAGGGACGTGCGGAACCTTAGATGAGTCTCTGGTGTAATGACGTGGACCTTGGTTTGCCCATCTATACAATGGATCCGTATGTGACCTCATTTAATGTGCCCAGCAACAGGGTGAGGCAGGTGTTGTCTCAACAATAGGTGTCATTTGTATCTTCATTTTTTAGAGGGGGAAACTAAGGCTGAGGTAGAGGAAGTACCTTGCCCAAGATCAGTGTGAGAAGTGGCAGAGCTGGGATTTGAACCTGAGTTTCCCTGGCTCCAGAATTCACACCTGTGGCCATTGTGCTATGGTGGCTCTGAGAAGTTGGGACACCTATAAAATAAAATGGGCAGGTGTCTGCAGAGGTGAAGTTACCAGGCTTTGGGTGCATCCGCATAATGTGATTGCATGGGCCTTTCCAAAAGGCAAAGTCCGCGTTGATACGCTGTGAGGTGACAAACAGGGACATGCATACACACACAATATAGGTAACGTGCACACTGCAGGCATTAAGTGCCCTCACCTCTGTGGCTTCAGCAGGACAGAAATTCCAAAGCCACACAAGCCACCCAAGAGAAACCTCTGGGCTCTCCCCCAAGGTGATGGCTGCTGTTGGGGACAGGCAGAAACGGCTGGCATGACCTGGGGACTTTGTCCATGTGGCATGTTCCAGCTCCGTACCCAGCTCCGAGGGTAGGACGAGTAAGGAGGGTAACAGGCAATATCGCAAGATCAGTGTGATTGGAGTAAAGATTTAACCAGCTGCAAACAAGCTGCTTTGAAACGCCCCTGATGCAAGTTGCATGTTAGTAACGGGAAGTCCCCAAATACAGCTTACCTGTCACCTCCGAATAACAGCTACTGACCTGTGTCTGGTCCAGCCTCTCGAGGGGCCGGGCTCTGGCTGAGATCCTCAGACACTTGCGCATCAGCTCCCGTCTAACCCTCCAACGACCCTCCGAGGTAGATGGCAACATTCCCTGCCCCATTTTGCAGAAAAGGAACCCGAGCTTCAGCAGGGCAGTCACTGGCCCGCAGTGTCGAGCTGGAGGTGCAGCCGTGTCTGCGGACAGCAGAGCCCAGGCCGTCGGTCACGCAGGGAGTGTGGCAGTCTGAGACCGGACCTCTTTATTACATGTTTTTCTACAACTTTCTTAAGACTTTGATGCTCCCCACCTTCCACCGGCAAATAACATGGGCTTGGCTTTAAGGAGCCGTTGCCTTTGTCCCCAGGGGGGGGATCACAAGCAACTGAGAAAGAGCAAAGAGTCCCAGATTCAGCTATAGTTCTCCTCCGTGCAGGTGAGAAGCTGAGCAGTCGGCTTGGAGAGGCGGAGGCGGCGGGGAGCAGGACTGTCTTGGGGTGGGGTCTGCCTGGTGGAGGTGGCAGGAGTGGCAGCCCCTCGCCGGGGAGGGGGCGAGCACAGGGCGCTCCCTCCCTCCCAGGAGAGCCGGCAGGTGTCCGGAGCCAGCGGGGCTTGGAGCAGGAGCGCAGCCCCTGTCACGGGGTCTCCTGTGGCCCAGGGCTCTGTCCCACGCTAATGAGGAAAGGCAGAGGCCCAAAGCAGGGCCTGGTCAGCAGGGAGGGGAAGCCCAGGTGAGCGGAGCCACGGAAGCTGAGCCGCCCGCGTGGTTCCGGCCTGAGGGGCTGGCGGAGGACCGCAGCTCATGCCGCCGTCGTCATCATCGTCATCGCGGAAAGGACCAAAGGGCCTGCGGCTGCCTGGACCTGAGGACGCCCTGCCTCCCGCTCTGGCCCAGGGAAAGCCGAGGGTCACTGTAGCGACGCGGCTGAGCAGGACCACACGGCACGGGAGGGCTGCAGGAGAAGCCACCGTCGCCACAGGAAAGTAAAGCAGCCAGGTTCACAGCCTGTGACACGCACACCTGCCTCGCTCCACCCACACTGCCTGGCTCGGGCCGCACGCCAGCGCTGGGCACGCCCGCCTCCTCCCACACACGCACACACCACACACCACACACACCACACACCACACACACCACACACACCACACACCCTCCACACACACCCTCCACACACACCACACACACCACACACACCCTCCACACACGCCCTCCACACACACCACACAACACACACACCACACAACACACACACCACACACACCACACACACC